>QNGE01004288.1:3370-52756 GCA_008508345.1 Paragonimus westermani
AATAAGCTAGCCCAAAACATTAATTGGGATCTGGCGTCCTTTACACTTCGTGGAATCATTGCAGCTAGCAAGGCGAACAGTAGCGAGGGAGAGGCAGAAATTCGTCCCACATGGGAATGTATTGATCAATTTTTCACTCTTCACCAAATTCGGCTGCAACGCCATATCAACTACCGGCCAACAGTTGCCGTATTTCTGGATTAAAAAACGTGCGTTCGATTCGCTGGATTGACCTACACTCTTAAAGTCGCTTGAGCGCAGCAGTGTGTTAAACAACTATGTGAGCATACTGTCGACGTTCCATCCTCATAGTTCAGAGCAGGTTAGGGTTTACGACGAACTGTCTGACAGTTTCGGCACCAAAAGTTAGTGAAGTCGTGGAGGTTTTTAACCGGTTCGTGTGCTTGAGAAGCTGCACAAGCGGTGGTGCAAGTATAGGGAATGGAATAAAAGCAACTACCTCCAGGACTAGTGCGGTATTCACCAATCGGAAACACCTACGACCACAGACAAGTATCTCTGATGTCTAAGTCTGCGTATATAATTACCCGACTGTAACGAAACTTGGCCGCCAAGGGTAGAGTACGTGAACCGTCCTCACGTATTTGATCACCGACGTCTGCGTTCAGTCACCCCTGTTGGGTGGCATCAACGAGTAAGCGACGAAGAGTTTACAATGCGGGTACTTCGTGGCGATTGTCAAACGAGTTCTTCTGTTAAATCCTCACATCTGCACAGACTTACATCGTTAGGTCATGTACTAAGGACGCCACTTAATCGTCTGCCACATCGAACAATTCTTGCCGACAATACGGCCCGCTCATGTGAGATGCGAGGTGGACAGATGATGACCTGGCGTAGACAAATGATCTCGTTCACCAACAGGCTGACTGACCAATTTAGGTCCGGTTTGTCCCCCAGACTGGGCACCTCGTGAATCACAGAATCGGTGGCTGGAGACGTTAGGCGAGATGACCGCCAATGGAACTCAGTGGCACGAATGTTGTCGTTGTTTGGCCGAGTTGTCTGCGAAGTGAATGCACCTAATGCCACGGGGCAGTGATAGCCCTTAGGAGGATGCGTTAATTTCAATTAGAGCTCGGTTGTTTGTTTGCAATGTGTAGGTGCCTTGATGTTGAATGACTGAATATAGACGTACTGCCTCTTTTAGTCACGTCCCTCCCCACCTCTTCTCCTCCCTTTTTTCTGTGAGAGCTTATTTTCATGGTTTTGTGGCAATGAATCTTCGACTAGTATCGCTGGTGTACTGTTGTTTACGAGAATGTTTGTCCATACTTTTGAAATGAAGTGCACTGCACCAGCTGGTCAGCTCAGAGCGACTACAGCGTGTTTAACTAAAACATACTCTCACGCTCATGATTTGCTTTCAGTCGTGAAAGTGATAAATTACAGCGTCAACTGCGTTCGGCATTATATTCAACTGTCCAAAACCTACTTACAAACAGTCAGTAATAAGGTACCTAGTTGCAAAAGTACTGGCCACATCCCGTTTTCTCAGGATAACCAGGATTATGCTTCGCTCCCTGTAGGCTACAATGATTTAACAAACAGTCCGCGTATAACATCGTTGCCAGCACCTGAATTATAGAAAAATATCAGCAGCTGGTGAGTAAAAAACAAACAAAGCTATGTAAGCTATCTGCGACATTCGCAGATGATGCGCACATCAGTGGCGACACACACTTACGTGACTCAACTGGCAAAGCGGCAATAGCCCGTCAGTCCGTTATATCTTAATTGTGCACAGGATCTCAGCATTGGAAAGAGAAAACAAGTTTGACTCGTTCCAAACCGCTCACTTTGACGGTGCACAACTGGACTCGCTAGTTCTTTGGAATTGAGCCCAATGTTAAAATGTGCGCTAATTTCTCTCTAAATATTCGGAAGCAGATGGAATCAAAACCGCGTAGGAAACCTACAAACAAGATTAATCTAACCAACAGAATTGTTTAAGGCTGAGTAGCTTGAATGACACAGAACGTGTCGCTTAAGGATATGTGGGTTATGCTGCTAGGTGAAATCCAACCGAAGTTCAAATTTCTGCATTCCGATAGTTTATAGGTTATCAAGTGTACAGCACTAATAACCAGAAATAATAATGCTCACCTGAAAGAATTTAGAAGGCGTGATGCAATAAGTAAACGAGGGAAGTCATTAGTTTCAACAGTTTATCGATATAAGCAAGGGATATAAAAGTCAAGCCATACGAGATAACTGAACAAAACAACACACTCCACTAAAACCAACCCATAAGTCGCATGCTATTAGAGTCGTTTTCATACAACATGGCCTACTGAGATGAATGTTTACTAGCTATCTCCTGAATCTGTAAAAACAAACCAGGGATTCTGTGTGGTGGAAATCTCGATTCACCGATTATCCAAACCCCGACACAACAGAAGATCTGACAAACGGCCAATCCAAATATCACATTAAAGATACAACATCAGAATTGGATGAACAGTCTCAGTGTTGTGCCTTCCGTTATTCGTCAATTCATCTGTTCCTTATTTCACCAATTAACGTACAGTTTATGATGTTGCGCGTGCTAATAAGATCAGCCAATGACAGGCTGTGATTTTTTTAGTACTGTTGTACATCCATAAATTCGGCGTCTCAATTCATGAATAACGATTGCTTACTATTACCAGTACCTGGTCTTCTCCTTATTACTTGCGTGGGAGGTTTCAATTCACGTACGATTCCAAGGGCTATTCGAAGACCCTTATTCTGAATGTCACATTTCGTCATTGGTTTGATGTAAAATAGTCGAACACACTTAGTAATCGCTGTTTTCAGTGCTTACTGTTAGTGTGGAGCTTCGACTCAACCTGGATTAGAACGAGTGGATTAACGTTCAGCTATAAGGGATCGGTTCTGCTTAATATGGGGTCAGGGGTAGTATGGTCAACACAGGTGACTCATGAGAACGCGGACAGACAGTCAAACTCCAATAGCTGCACGGGGGTGAACTGTTGACGAGCGCTGTTAGGAGGAAAGTGAAGTTTACGTAATCTTTTTCAAAATAGGCTAGGTGGAATAGCTACGTGAACACGGAAGCTGTGATCAAGCGTATGAGATGTTCAATTTGTTCCAACCAATTCCCTGACTATTTACAAACAAAAAGTGTATTTGTTGTAACCAAATGAGAAGTAACTGCAACAATCTAAAGGGACATCTCATTTAGGTTGGACGTTTGCAGCGTGTGTAATTCATGAGCACTTTGTGATGATCTTGAAAATGCAGTTGTCAATACGGTCACATGATTGGTTATGACCGGGTTTTAATCGTTAGGACATCGATCAGTCTGTGATACTCAAACGCTCGACGACGGTTCACGACGAAAATCGAGTCACCATCAGCGAGAAAGTTGTCACAACTCTGAGAATAGGAAGTCGTGTCATTTAAGCAGAGACTTTATGACAAGTGGCTATGCAAGTGCAGGGTCGAAAGCTGAAGATACTCAGTCCCTAGATGGCAAAGTAATACGTAAAACATCAGTAATGTAAAGTTTATCTTGTCTAAACATTTTTACAGTATGACCATCAGACTAGCAAAGTACAGAATCCACAGTGAATCAGAACTTAACATGAATTTTGCATCAAACAGTCCGGAAGACTGCATAAAGTGCGTCTCACGAAACTCCGGAGGATTTGCCGAAAACTGCGACAGGTGGCCTCTGTCTTTATCATAACCAGTTTTAGAAGAACTTACACTGAATGTTCGGTTTCCTGGACTCATTAGCGAGACATAACGATGTCGGAGTGACTACCTGAAAGTTAAAATGAGAGTACAAAATACGGGTTAAATAGGCTGCGAAGAACACAAGGTGACCAATGGAAAATTATTGTTGCATCCTTAGCTTGTATCAGCAAAAAGAACACAGGACCAGCATTTTAATTCCACCGCGCCGATGTACTTGAAGAGTTCTTTTCCGCCACCAAATACAAATCTGATTGTATATGTGACGGGTCTGGTTCAGAAATGTAAGTGTCTGGCCAGCTCAGTGATAAAGTGATCATGTTTGTGAATAGTGCATTTTGGTAACCCTCAATCTCACTTTCCGTTTTACTCATGTCCACATTTAATCTCCTTCGCCAACTCATTCAAACCCAATTCATTTAGAGATTTGCGGCACATAGTTGTTCCCAAATTCATGTACCATTTTAGTCATCGTTGCTTTTCCTGCCGTTTGCCCCAACGTCTCCTAATTATCGCGTACCTGTTAACTGAAAGTTAGTCGCCGAGCGTGTCGGTATACGCAACCGGACCATTTTGACTGATATTTATATTTATAAATAGGTATGCGTAGTCTCAAATGCAAACTATCATCTACGATATGACCTAAATGTCTGTTTCACGGGCTGTATCGAAACGTACTAATTTGTGTGACTTCATCACAGGTGATAGGGTGATGAGGTATCACTCGGTCCAACCTTCGGTAAGTCAGTTGGACCACACATATCGCTTACCACAACCCTCCTGCCTAGTACTGCGGTAGTGTGACAAGGGACCATCCCAATTCCCATTCTTGTGTTGTTGCCCAGTCAACCATGCAAGCCATCTTACCGATTTTGCACAATCATAGTTTCTTACTAAGATATGGTGGTAGCAGACCAACACAATATGCCCCTACTAAACAGGCTATAGACAGAACTCCGGTTGGCAGTGTCAAACAGTGAACTACAATTTTCGCACGCAACATGTAGTGAAACGCCAACTTTGATACAAAGAAGTTCAACACCCGGTGAGTATGCGTACGACCAAATGATGGAGTAAGCTGGTTCATTAATTCTCACAGTCCTCAAACATCTATCTGTCTAGGCTGAAGATGTCATCGCAGTTCGCGCGCGGAAACGCGAGCCCAGTGTACCAGTTCGCTGCAAAATACTCATCCAGCGTTAGATTTGCAGGCAGATGCACTCCGTTTTGGTCCGTTTCCATCGCGTTTTAGCAAGAAACTACGGTTTTGCAAAGTCGGTGAGGTGTCCTCTCCGGATGATTAGACCATTGCGAAATAACACGAATCAGGATAGTGAGCTGCCACAACCTCACGATGCGCACCAGAAAGATAAGGGGAAGCAATGGGTGTCTCCAGCTAGGCTCTCCCTCGTACCTGGTGCTACAACGTGTCAGCCAGGATACATAATGAGACACAGCATTGAACCACGACGTTATTCTGTCTAGCGGCCGCACATGGTTCCATAATGATGAACTACTAGTGTCGTGGGCCAAGAAAGCGGGTGTCGCAAGGGTTATTCACTCAAAAACCAGTGCATGGATTGTGCACTTCAACATGACGAGTAACAAATCCACTCATCTGCGTACAACATGAGTCCCAAAGTTCACGGTTGCCGCGGCCGCCAATGCTCATTTTCTGTGTGTACCGAGTACCATTCCATGCCATGCTGCATTCCAATGTTTCTTCCTCCATTTTTCCCGAGGGCACTTTAGTGTCAAAATCCATGCTCCTGTCTCACTAATGAATAGTAGTAGTACGAGTAGTATAGCGCGATCGCTCATGTTTACTACGCGTGTGCATCCGTACCGGAGATTGAGCACAGCGAACAACCTGATGAAACCTGATCTGAGGTTTTTCCTTGGTTAGTTCACGTGTAGGTCTGATGTGACGTAAGATAACACCAGTTACAATTCGGAACACAGGCCTCGAATCCGTAAAGGATATGTGTAGCATAGTGTGCAGCTTCGTTTGTGACTAGCAAAGTGCATACGTACGCAGACCAAAAGGACGGCTCTGAACGCCAGGAAGAACGAGAAGCGACTATTGTAGCAGTGTGTACGTTCTACGGGAGATGTCGCCAGAGTAAATGCCAATGTACTGCTGCCCAATACGTGTGCATGCGCATAAGCCATGCAAATGAGTGTACGCGTTCGTTATCCCAAGTCTTCAAACAATCTGCAGGGCATTTCATGCAATAAACAGCTTGTTTTACTGTCAGATCATACCAAGATGACAGGTTGCGTCAGTGTATCTCAATTCACTTGGTCCTCGACGGTTTGTGGGCAGTTCGCAGCTACACAATGTCTACCAAAATTTCGGTTAAAAGTAGAGTGCGGTTTTTCCGTTTTCGAAGAACCTCAGCAGAACTGAACAGAATTAGAAGCCGCCTAGCAAAAAGAGAAGTTACTCCACGTCAGATCCTGTAAATTAATGGCGGATTTCGAAGTCTTTCCTTCATTAAGTCGTGTAAATTACAACGGTTTACAAAACAGAGAATACTGTTCCGAGAAATAAAAAGATGCAACCGTCTTGATATAGGTGAAAGCCTTTTTCTACGTTCAGAAACAGAGAAGTTAAAGTACAACTAGCAGCCTGAAAAGTAACCTAAAGCCTAAAGCAGATCAGGGTTGAACGCAATGCATATCAATGTGGAAGCTGTTCTGCTACATCGTAAGAGTCTCAATGACAACGACGTTTTGATCACTTGATTTAGATGTGGTTTTAAAACGAACTGATGACTGCAATGTGCCCTTGAACTGGAGTTAACAGATCAATGAGATAGTGGTAAAATACCACTATTATAACTACGCATATTGGCCTTTCTAAAAATGCTCGAACTCTTTGTACCTGTCCGGAGCCATGCTACCTTACTACCCTACTTGGAACACTGCTATCGAAGGAGGCACAGATGATCGAGAAGGTAAAAGGTCACTTTATGGGACCATTTAAATCTACATTTGAGCTTCAGGTGAGAAAGTAGCATGAAAATTCTAAACGACTCCTACGTGAAAAGATACAATCTTATTGAGACCTTCAAGAAACTTGAAGAGCCGTAATCAAAACTGGGGCTACCTTGAAATACTACTAAAATAAGATGAATTCAAAATTGTCAAACAACCGAGAGTTGTAGTTCACATTTTGCTGTTCATCTCGTTTTTCTGTCCTAGTTCAGAATAAGCTGAAATAGACTAACCTACCCTGAGATTCCGAAGTGGAATGGAAGAAATACCTCATGTTAAGTTTCGCAGATGGACGACATGCCTATCTTAGTTCGCACATATGCCTATATTTAACAGCCCTGGTTCGGTTAATGATTAGTACCACTGATTAGCTGTGACTAGGAGGCAGTTAGAGCCCCTTGTTTCTGTTCGGAAAGGGTAAGGTAAGGAGTATGTTCGAACGTGAGAGGCGAATAACGGTTTTGGGTATCCAATGTGTAACATTAAATATTGTGAGCATACTCAAGAGAAACTTATTTAGATTTTAAATTTACTTGTACCTACAATAGTCTCTACGATGTAGGACAAAGGCGGTTCTTCCGAAGAGTGGTGGTTTCCTACGGAACGGTGAGGATTTCTTTCCCGTAAAATCTGGTTGATATAGATGTAACCGAGTGAAAGCAACAGTACTACGTCTCGAGCGTAGTCCATACAGACGAGCTTGCGCTTAATACTAAGGTCTTATCAAAACCGTTCTCAGTATCTCAAAGTAACATGCACTCACCAAAAGGAAGTATTCAATTGAGCAATCCTAATTTGTTGCTTGCCGTGACGATTGCGCAATCATTGCGCAGGAACAGAAAGTTATTCATTCAGGCGAGCTACAATAATATTCACCTACCTTCGAAATACGAGAGTGAAATGATTCACGGGCTCTACCACATGCTATACTTGCTGCATGAGGGTTGGGGCCCTGTCAGCTTACCCTGATCTAGGCACGAGCTGAAGCACAATGACATGAGACCCGAGAACACCCTACTAACAGAAAAACACTATGGTCAAACATACAGTTCGAACCCCCTAAGATGAGTTTGTGAAGAGAAGGTTCGTTTTTCCGAAGGCGTCTACTAAGTTTAAATACCGTCATGGCTTGGTGTGCTTACCAATCACTGAGTATATCTGGCGGGGAAGAACGCTTAGATTTTTAACCGGAGTAAGTGTAGGAGGATAATTTGATTTTAAGTAGTTAGTTCCGGAACTCGCCGATCAAACATTCATTTCCTGATATTAAAGAAACAATTGCTTTTACTGAGTAACGTGCAGTAGTTTTAACAATCTGCCTTTTTTTAAAAAGGGCATTTTCAAATTTCAGGGCATTTAACGAATCTACAGAATATTCCCTCATTACACGTTGAGAGACAATTCAAGTCACGGCACAAAAGTATGTAGACAGTCCCAAAAAAATGCTTTTTGAGAGTTAACAAGGTAGTTACCCGATTTTTTAACGCTTTTTGTTCTTCGAGAAAGGCAGGTCACATGCACTTTGGCGGTCGTGTGACAACCATGCAATTAGTAAGAGTGTCTGCTGATTACGTGATCACCTGCTGAAAGGAATTCTGATAAGTCACCTGAGCTTGGATGCTGTGAAGCCACGGCCACAGTGACGCGGTTAGTATGAGAAATTTGCAGTAAAATCGTGGATCCACAGTACATATCGATCAAAGCGCATGCTTTAAACAAAAACGTCTGGACAGTGAATCACCCAGCCTTTGGGCGTTGATGAAAAGTGGTATGTAAATGGGCACAGCGCTTTGTTAAGATTGGAGATAAATAACGTGTCATCGAATTGGTAACCAAGTACAAATCACAAAGATTAAAGTAAACAGGTATTAATTGTCAGAGTTGATCAACAAAATTGATTATTTCCCGACGACTAGTAGAGTGTGTATACTGAACATAGTTACGTAGGTTCCACAATACTGAACAACTTGGAAGACTTCCACAAGTTATCCCACCGAGTGACACATGAAGCTCTGCTAACAGTCAAAAGTGTATCACGACTTTCAGGCAAGTCACGTGGAGCTCTGCAATAACATGTTATGAAAGACTGATACGGTATGCAAGTTCTGTGCATCCGGGTCCACGTAAACACATACTACGTTTGGCTCAAAAAACTCAACTACTTATTTCATGTATGAAATGTTAGATGGCTCGAGAAAACTGTTATCACCAACGTACGCATGTAGGAGAGAAAGTATCCAACCGACAACCGGAGGCCCCGTAAATCACGTGCTGTGAAAACAATCAATGGGACAGTCTAGTTCCCATAACAAAACGCAGCATTCCAGTGCTCTGACGAAACGGGAACCCTGTTCACGGTTCCGGCAGATCGGTGAGACTCGATCAAGTTCATCAGATTGTATGGGTAGGTCAACAATGTGCCCCTGCTGCGTAAAGTTAAGTGAGAGCGGGAATGCAGATAATCATTAACCATAACATGTGGACGAATCTCCATGGTTTGTCTATATGTACACAAAGACAGTGGTCAATGAGGTAACAAAAGTGTAAGGTTCGTTGCTCAACTGTAAGGTGTACGACGCACCAATTTGATTGATGGTGCTGAGGTGTTTGCAAAGCATCCCGATGAGTATGGCGTCTGATAAAACTGGTAAGAGATGGGTTGAATGATTACACATGATAAGCTGGCTGCGATGTGTATGAACTCAAACGCGTAGCGGTTAACACAGTGGACTCGTGAAGGCGTGCAGAGTTTTAATCTCAGCTGTGGCAATGATATGAACTACTGACGAGATGTAACAGGAGCGAAACTCGCGTACAGTGGTTCTTATCGAAAACGGCTGGCTGGAAGATCCATGAGAATGTGGGTAAGCTTCGATTTATATTGACTAGGATCTCTTGTTATTTAACGGTGCGCATAATAACGCCCAAAGATTCTGAGGTTTCTCATTATTTCAACTCAGAAAAAAAGCCCTGATCGTTGGGTCATCGGTTGGAGTTGGCAGAACAGTTACAGTCTCCTCTCAATCTGATTGGGCAATCGGAACAGTTGTATAAGACCTAACAATGAAAAGTCTGGATTTCGGTTGGGTTCGGACTAGTGACAGGAACAGCATGTCTTGATATAACAATCATCCTACCAAACGGGGCCTCAGAATTTTCACTTTTGGACCCATTTACCCGCCAAGCCAAATTTGCCATATAAAATCCATCAACAGGTTTGGCGGGTTGGCCGCCTAAACAGGATTTCTCAAAAACGTTCACGCTGGAATCCACCAATTGAAGCGGTGGGCATTCGAAATGTATTATCGAAAAGTTATGTGGCAAACCTCAAAGGTGAAATGAGATCTGATTGCGAAAAACCTGGACTTCGGTTGGTAAGGGTCTGATGGATGAAAATTGCCCGCTCTCACAGTAATTGCACCGGGTGATTTTCTTGGAGGACCGTGCCTTATACGTATCGGTTGAATAAACCCAGCTGAGCCAGTAAAAGCAATAAATCGATAACGAAAGTTAGCAGAACAGTGATGGATTTCGTCACATTCACGTTATTTGCTTGAAACTGGCTTATCAGATGTGCAGCCAGTATGTGAGTGCGTATGCATTTACACGCGTGAACCGAGACGCGTAGATCGGACAAACTAACTCGCACCTATTTGCATCATATCGATCGACCGAGTCAACATGAAACCACACCATCCGGCTTGGTCTAGAAGACAAATAAATAAACAACCCAACATATCTCAAACTGGGCATTCTTTAAAGAAGTCTGTCTCCAGTTTAAAATTACCGATTGAAATCCAGTAAAGTTTATAAAATCGGCCGCGGATAGGAAAATATCTCTCTACATAAAAAAGGATTGCTCATTCGAATGTATATCTGATTAAGTTCACATGCATACAAAAGAGAATACAAGGTGATAATGGCCCCAGAGTGAGCGTTGTGCTAAAGCCAAAGCTAATTATATTCAGTTGATCGCAAATGTTGCCAGTGTAAACGAATCCGAGTCAAGTGAAGCTGTATTCACTGGAATGAGTGAGCGATGGGCGTTAAAAAATAAATCTGTCTCTAAAACAGTCTACGCAAAAAGAGGAATGATGAATTTACAGGTTTAGGCAGAAAAGAGAATGAGCGAAGGTTCGTTTGGTGTTAATCGGGGGGATGAAGTTTGTTCGACAGTTCATAGGTGTAACGAAAGTAGTTTTCAAAACTGAAATATGAGTGAGAAAAGGTGTTGGCCTAAAGCACGCTGGCACTGTAAACAGACAGCATGAATGTGTGAAAACAAAATGTACATTCAGACAGACTTACACATCCATGCGTTCTTGTCTAACCGGAGTAAATGTGATAGTGGATGATCACTTGGGCTCATGAGCTTGTACGATAGGTACAAGTATCTTCTTAGATGACATAACGCTGTTAATCTCTCTGAACAAGAATACTCCTTGAGTCTCATGACATTGTTAATAGTCTGGGTTTGAATGCGTCAAACAAATGCCGCCTTCTCTTATAACCAAAGAATACAATCCTGTACACATGTTTCCGTGTGATAGCACACAATGAAACAGTGTGCAGACATTCTGGAGATAAAACCGTCCGTACATTCTTCTTCAAAATGTCAGTGTCACTTGCGTTCACTCTGTCACAGTCGAATAATTCGTAGACAGTCAGTCATTCTTCATCAGTGTTCTTGAGTCTTTCTTGCATTCGCCCTAAAAACACTTGTCGGCCTTGAACAGTGAGTGAGTATCTCGTGAAAGAAGTTTACCAGACTTATTCAAAGATGAACCAGTCAATCACTAGGGCTGCACTAGGGGAACGTCCAAACTGTACCATAATACAGTGTGAAAGCTTCACACTTTCATTGTACTAGATGTATAGACCGATTAGAAAAAATAATTTTAGAAAAAAACCTACGAATAGAATCACATGGAGTTTTTACAGTAAACTTGCCGAGAGGAATAACCTGCATAGAAATAAAGTTGGAGTTTTTATAGGAAACCGCACTATACTTAAGAAGGCTCTTGAACGTTTTCATCAGATGGTGCACACGGAATGACAGGACCACAGTACAGCCAGTGTGCATATGTGGCCTTGAGACACAGGCCATAAGGCGACTTTTTCACCTCGCTGAAAATGACCGGAACGACACGACAAGGTCGTGATATAGGATGACGTCCAATAAGTTAATCAATAGAAACCCCAGAAAAACCTTACCTGATTGTAGTTGAAGGAAGGTTGTATAATGGCCATGTGTAATATAGTTGGCCCCGCAGATCGGAAACGTGACGAGCACGTCACCAAAATTACAGTCCGACAGTTGTTATTTTTTCCACTCAGCCCACATGCGCGTGTTCACATACGCCTCGGATACACGGTCACGTGGTCGAATAAAAATGGTGTCAATGCTGGTTGGATCACAACCTCATATGTTAGCCAAGTGTTTATCGCGTCAGACGTGACGATAAACAGTTGGATAGAAGCACGAGGTGAACAAACGATAACGTGGCCAGGAAGTATGACAACTCCCTCTGTTCCTTTGAGTAAGGTGAGTATCTTCGAAACGGTTGGGCATTTCGTAAGCATACAAGTGGCTCGTTAAAAGCACCAGCCGACGTTGTGACGTGCCACAATCGATGGCGTACATGTGTCTAGTTTCTTCTCGTGATATTATTCCTTTTAAAGTTTTCCAAGTCAATGTCACCATGAATGGCCACTAAGGTCACAGTGCAGCCTGGTCATACTTACAGTTATTTCTAAATTAAAATTTTACACAGAAAAACAATGTCATTCCGTGAAAATGAGACAGTTCACAACTGAATTGGTAAATAATTAGCGCAAAGTTCATTCGAGATGGAGGACAAAATATAAGTGTAACTGGGCCTGATGGATGATGATGAACTTGCTTTGGACCAACCAGTTTTCCGCAAAACATCCGGCCAATTAGGCTGAAACAATCAGACGTGAAACCCGCAGGTGAGCAGCTTATTTGCACTTCAAACACTCAAAACACTGTTTGATTTCATTTAAACACAAAGGCGGATGAATACGTTGTGAACAACTACAACTCATCTATGAAACTCCTCAGTTTGTCCACTATCTGGAATCCTTAGAACAATGATAATAAAAGAGTAGTTCACATTATTTTCCAAATTCTTAGTGTACTTGTGACAATTCCGTTTGTTTCAAACAGTCGGAAAAGCAACGATCAGCGTGAGGTCTGTTAAAAAAGGCAGCATACTTAGCGGACTATGAATGAGGTAGCAATGCGAAAGTCAGCAATCGGCAGTACTGGTAAAAAGTATGTAAAATAGTGTGTTCAAGGGTGACGAACATTTTCTGCCTACCGAGTTCTCAATGAACCCAAATAACGTCCGCTTTTTCCTGCCCCCAATCAAGAGTAATGTAGGCCCTTCGCTTATGCTTATGCATAAAAAAAGCCGCATAAAAAAAGCTGAATAAAACCTGAAAAACCAAGGCTGTTTATAGGTGGCAACCACATAAGGAAATCACCAGCCTGCGTTGTCATGCCTGTAGAGAGCACAGAAGTGGCAGCTATCACAGGGCAAGGTTAAATTTTGGTGACTGCTGACCGGGGAAGCTGCCACTAAGTGAGGCTTTCGCACCACACTTGTTGCGTAACCCTTTAAGGTAATTCAAATCCAAAACTGGGACTTAAACGAAATCAGCTCGTGCTAAATAAACTGTTGGATATAGCAAAATGTGGAATTACGGGGCGTGTGAATTTTGACCCGATTGGACAGCGCGTGATCAAAGTCGATGAAACTGAGTGAAAAACGAACTGCCACACGGACACAAATAAGTTACGTGTTGGTCATTTACACTATGCTAGGATATACCCAATAAATATCTGGATCATCGATGTATATCTCTGATTCTACGTCTAGTTTGAGTAAATTCCCCTTTCGCTATCACCATACAATAGCTTAGCTAACCAACTACCTGGCGGAAGCACATAAAAACAGTAACCAGAAAGTTTGAAAAGGTAAGACATGATTATCCCCAGAGCTGAAACCCTCATAAACCACTTGGCTTCTTACTGAAAACAACTTAATACATCAGGTGGTCGGAGTCAGCGACGTATCTGCTCTTTGACAATTAATGATGATTAATGAGGCAAGACAGTGGAAGCCATCGTGCAGATGTCGTCCTACGCACACTCGCAACCGAGTTCCGTAGTTGCAAGGTACAGATACCTTGACGTTGATCGTTTCAGCTCAGATAGTGAGATTACGTCCCAACAGTTATTTGTAAATTGGTACACGCTATTCTCATCCTGGCTATAAAACAACTAAGCATTACTCTCTGCCGCTGATCAGCCAGAGGACGATTTTGGGTAGCCGTTGATTTCCCAAATACAGTGAAACATTTCGAACTCATTCACAGTACGAAAATCAAAAGCATTATTGATTGCTTCGACTACAGACTGCAATTCAGCTTGTATTTGGGACATGACTTACAAAACGGTTATCGATGCATGGGATGGTTCATGTATTAATACCCAACTGATGAGTAAAGCGAATATCACAAACGATCAAGGTGTGTGTATCAAACCAGTACTCGAAGTAGAATCCTTCCGTACGTTGAGGTTGGGTCTGTATGTGATTAATTCGACTTCTTTGAATGAATTACACTGCATTATAAACGACAGCGTACAACCTAGATAATTACAACGGTCACCTGAAGTTAGTTGAAACCATTTCTACATCCCTGCGTAACGAGACAAAGCAAGCCACGAGTGATACTCACAGGCTACTATCATTTCGAATACCATCCATTTTAAACAGTATTCGACCGACGAGTTAAAACGCTTTTAAGTTCACCCACGAACCCTCAAGTGCGTAACGCACAGCCAAATTTCGCCCTAGGTTAACAACGAACTTATCAATGGAGCGCATTACGCATTGATATGTAATTGTATGTTCAGCTCCACGGAACCACGGAGTTCCGTTTGCCAACACAACATCCTCATCAAAGACAGTAAGAAGTATGGGTTTGAAACCCAACCAGAAAGGTCAAAGCCCGCATCAAAAATATTATTCATTCCTCCTGATGCTGTAGCTGACGGGTGGGCAGATACCTGAGCAAGTAGTTTTGGTCAAATTGATTAAAAATGAGAGCTTATGATGCAACTCCCAAAATCTGACGCGACTATAGTTACTCATCTCAATGATCGTGTTAAAAAACAAGCTATAAAATCCAACAGCCAATCTATCCAGAGTATCCGATAAAAACTAGCCCAACTGTTGGACTGGACTTTCGTGTCAACGACTGGTCGAACAGGTCTCGCCACATTCTCACACATGTGTATAAGCAGCCTCCGGAGTTGGTCTACTTTTGTATAGGATGGATGAACGTAACCGTTAGGGCAAAATCAGACGCGACAAAGTGATGGGAATGCAGCATACATGTAAGCCAGTGCGAACCAGCGGCACCGTGAACCACACTTTGCGCAAACAATCAGAAACAGTGAAGTTCCCATAGCAAAACCCAACATTCCAGTGCTCTAGCGAAACGGGAACCATGTTCACAGTTCCGGCAGATCGGTGAGACTCGATCAAGTTCATCAGACTGTGTAAGCAGGTCAACAAGGTGCTCCTGCTGCGTGAATTTAAGTGAGAGCGAGAAAGCAGATAATAATTAACAATGCAAACACCGATCCACCCTCGACAGACTGTCCGTCTGTGCACAATATCGTGGTTGAATGAATCAATGCACGAATGTGAGAGGTTCCTTGTTCAACTGTAAGGTGTAGGACGGACCAAATTGATTAACAGAACTGCGAGATCCCCGATACATCCTAATAGATGTTGTCTGATTAGTGATAAGGAACGCTTCATACAGTCGGCTATCAACACATCGTAAAATTAGACAATTTAGTGGTCATTAACAAAAACACGGACGTTGTAGACACCACCAGCCTCCCCATCCTCCGAGTATACAGAAACACCCTCAAGTCATATTTATCCACTAGACAGCCAGCATTACGTGTATGCTTGTCGACAATGAGTGAGTAAGTGCACATTACTTGCAAGCACAGTTTCCAAATGGGTCATCATGCCTTGAGGTTTGATCACATTTTACGTGCTGGACCGATTTTGAGCGACATTCCTGGCTATGGAAACAGATCTATAAATGATCGTTGTCACCTGACATATGAACAGAAAAGTACGCAACACAGATGAACAAAGAAAGATTGACTGTAAAACTAGTCACCATTAACCAACGATCCTGTACACTTTTGAATCACAACCCACTAAGTCCACAAAAACGTTAGCCAAACGGAATTCCATCGTAAGACTACTGGATTGATAATTCACCCGGCATCAAGGGACACTCAACGTTGAGCAGCAAGACTGCGTAAACCCGGCCACTACGATAGACGTTTGTGGATTTAAATATCTCATGTAACATTTTTGTAGTCACTAAAATTCGGTAAGTAGAACTATCGTAGAAGTAGATTTTCAACACGAAGCGCAACGTATCTCGGTCAGTATACACTAATCACTTACAACATTTTAGCTCACCATGAACAACTGGTATTTTAACGCATTGTGTGGCAAACATAAGAGAAATTTTATCTGTGGTGGGAACTGATGTGGAAATGAGTAGAACCAAGCCGGTTCCAAGGACCCCGAGACATGCGGTCGAGTTAACGTGGCTGAATTATTGGACGAATAAGCTGCACGATCACCACAAGTTGAATAAATGCAGACGTGGTTGAAGACCGTCCAAAACACTAGGGTGGTGTGAAGATTTAGATTACAGGTGAATGCCAATCCAAATGCAACAAACTACATCCGGATGCAAGAAACGGCGAATGTGGAATACGAAGTTTGTTCCAAATCAAAACGGGAGTCATGACTTCAATTCCATGCCACTTTCGATACTGTGCCCAACCATAGATGAACACCATCTGATGAGCCACAGCATGGCCCTATGTCCTACGGTACGTAAACTTGACAACAAGCTTCCTGGCTATCGAGTGCACCTCGCCTGAGGTCATTCAGAAGGCACGTGGCAAAGCATGAGGCGGAATGGAATTCGCAAAAAGTGCCTGAGCAGTTAGACCTAATGCTGTGAAATCAATACACCACATTTACTTGTTTCAACGAAACAAACTGATTATGCGCTGCCCTCACGACTGAAAACAGGCGGTCTTAGAATACCCTTTGGTCATACAGAACAAGTGTTACAACCACATTAAATTGCTCCACGAACATTCTGCCACCCAATGGAACTTCTTCATGTCAGCTCCGTGGGTTGGTTAACGCCACCTATGTTCCAGCTAAAAGGTTCCGAACGATTTAAGTACATCTATCGGAATTGAAACGCCTGTTATCATCGATAATGAGCAAAGGCGCTGGTTCTTGCCCATTATGTACAACACGCTTCTTCGATGAAGGGTGCAGACCAAAGTGACATCGATCAGTTGGTGGAAAAGCGTCTGCACCACCCGCTTACCATAGCACATTTAGGCGAAGCAAAATTTAACCCATAATCAAAACATGACAAGCAACCTCTACCGCTTTTCCTCACACGCACGCTTGCAGGCAGGCTTTCGCACGTCACGGATGCATCTGAAATGGCGTATTTCTTTGTATTTACCGTGTCATATTGAATAACGTCTCCATGACCGTAAGCAAAACAGATCACCGTCAAGACGTAAATCAATCCGAAACGTGTAATGCACATGATATCCCCAATGCTGATCGCGTGCAGCCGTCGTCACGACAGACTGCATGTTGTTACCCCAGTGAGCGATCCTGGGTATACATTATGCCGAATGGTTACCTACGAGCAACTGTGTTTCGAACGGATAAACTAAAGCACGGGTTCACAGAACTCGTAAAGCTCGTGAGAACCCGGCGTGGAGTCCTCTCTCGTGGGATACTGATCTTGATCATGCTGATGACAAGGTGTCACTGTTTGACAACTTCCAAACAGTACGAACAATGCCAGTCGCTGTTTCTCACTCTGTTGATTATTTCGAAACGTGCTTTGCAGCCTCAAAATGCAAAGTGGTTCAGCAAGATTGCTCTGATCGTCCAGATTTAATAACAGATAGCTAAGTTAAGGAGGTTTTTAACCGGTTCGTGTGCTTGGCACCAGCGGTGGTGCGAGTATAGGGAATGGAATAAAAGCAACTACCTCCAGGACTAGTGCGGTATTCACCAATCGGAAACACCTACGACCACAGACAAGTATCTCTGATGTCTAAGTCTGCGTATATAATTACCCGACTATAACGAAACTTGGCCGCCAAGGGTAGAGAACGTGAATCGTTGTGATGGAAATCTCGATTCACCGATTATCCAAACCCCGACACAACAGAAGATCTGACAGACGGCCAATCCAAATATCGCGTTAAAGATACAACATCAGGATTGGACGAACGGTCTCAGTGTTGTGCCTTCCGTTATTCGTCTATTCATCCGTTCCGTATTCCACCAATTAACATACAGTTTATGACGTTACATGTGCTAATGAGATCAGCCAATGACAGGCTGTGATTTCTATAATACTGTTGTACATCAATAAATTCGGTGTCTCAATCCATGAATAACAATTGCTTACTGCTGCCAGTACCAGGTCTTGGCTTTATTACTAGCGTGGGAGGTTTCAATTCAAGTACGATTTCTAGGGATAATCGAAGTCCCTAATTCTGAGCATCACACTCTACTCGGAATTTAATGAGTTATCAATGGATAAAGCCCAAAGAGACCGTCAGTGGACTGGGATGACCAATCAGGCAATATCTGTTTTTCACGAGTTTTGAAGTGCTTGTAGATGACCGGAGTGTTGTAAGGATAAATGAGGACGTCATTATCGATTTGATGGAGGAGTAGGTATGGTTACCACTTAAAAACTGTCAAAGAAACAGCACAACGATTCAACTCAAAACACATCAACAATAAACGGGCGGTGTTTTTTAAAAGGGTTGGGTGATTACCGACGAGTTTACCAAGAAGTGTTCGACGATTGTCCAAAACGTGCTATTAGACTACAGACAACGGTGAGAATCATAGGTTTTGGAGTATAGCAAAGCTTCATGAAAAGCCTGGCAATGAGTATCAGAGACATATCGCAGTTTCGTCACACCCTCAAAAACTTCTGTGAATGAAAGGATGAAAAAGAACAAATTCAGAACATTGAAGAACAGTTCTAGTTGTTTCTTCGTCGAGGCTCATATCAGTGCTGTTGACTTTTCGCCTGACACTTGAATACCGTGGACCAGGTTTGGTAATGATATCAGTATTTATCTGAACAAGATTTCGTAGAAACTGTTTCAGTCGTTTGAAAGATTTCGTACTTGTGTAAACTAGTTTACTCTCATGATCACTGTTTGAGTTATGATTAGTAGACGAGGATAAGAAGAACCAAGTTGTACTGTGGGACAAATTGGGCTCAAGGTCACATAGTCCACAAGTAGTCTTACTTCCATCCACGTTTGCTCCATATGACTAAAACTATTTTGTTGTTCCTTGAAGAGGCGCATTTGCAACCGGGTAAAGACATTTGGAGTTCGTAATTTCGTACACAACATAAAACCCACTGAACTTTGACAAATGATTTGGCCATAAGTGTCTCCTCACATATTCTAGGGTGGCAGATCTGCATGAAAGTTCGAGTTAACACAAGTTCTGGAAATAGTGGAATAAGACGGTTCCTCTCCCACCAAGCTTCCCAATGTTCACGTTGTCCCAGTTGACCCAGTCTTGTTTACAAGTCTTTCCAAATAACATGCAAACTCGTTCTTTCGCGTTTGGCACTTTCAATTCGCTTTTCTCTTGTCAACTGTGATTAGTTCACCGGGTAAATAAACCTGTAAGTTTAATCAAATTGTTGACTTTTTTGCCTCTTTAGTTCACTGTCCACCTGAGTCTTTCTCAATTATTTTAACTGCTTCATAGTGCCCAAACCTGAACACAGTCTGTCCACTTCGTCCTCACTCTGCTGTGAATAGCTACAGTGTCCAGAGTAGATTTCCGTTACATTAAACGTAGCTTAACTGTTAGTCGTGAGGAGAACAAAACAGCAAACAAAATTCATGTTCTCTGTTTGATCATCAGGTTAATCACAGCACAACAAATATGAAAACAGTAACTGATGCTAGCGACAGAAACGGTCCATATAGATTTCGAATTGTGCTAGTAGAAATGCACATCCGAACATTGTCTTGCGACTCACAATGACAAGTAAAATAATTTTGCTTAACTAATTCCAATTGAAATTCAAGTTCAAGGTCCTAGATCTTCCGTACGATAACTTAATACTCTGAATGTTTTAGAGGTTTCAACGGCCTTCACTGTAGAATAAGAGGGGGCAAAAGGCAGTTATTATGAACAAGTTAAAGTGGCCGTTGTCGTTAGTTAGCTGGTTGTAAATGGAATCCTTACGTTTGTGTAAAAGCTCCAGGTCGTAACGCAATCCAAGATTAGAGAATGAACTCGACCAGTATCACAACTGTTGCTGATTGGAAAATGACGTCCCATACGTATCGTGTATTATTGTGCTCTAGAAGAACAGAAAAGACCGGGATTGTGTAATTTGAAATGAGTAATATATTCGCATTTGTTTTCCTACAGATGATATCTGGCTGGTAAGGCAGGTTGCCGTAGGAAAAAACAGTGCTCCTAGAAGTTGTTGCAGGAACCATAAGGGAATAAGCTAGCCCAAAACATTAATTGGGATCTGGCGTCCTTTACACTTCGTGGAATCATTGCAGCTAGCAAGGCGAACAGTAGCGAGGGAGAGGCAGAAATTCGTCCCACATGGGAATGTATTGATCAATTTTTCACTCTTCACCAAATTCGGCTGCAACGCCATATCAACTACCGGCCAACAGTTGCCGTATTTCTGGATTAAAAAACGTGCGTTCGATTCGCTGGATTGACCTACACTCTTAAAGTCGCTTGAGCGCAGCAGTGTGTTAAACAACTATGTGAGCATACTGTCGACGTTCCATCCTCATAGTTCAGAGCAGGTTAGGGTTTACGACGAACTGTCTGACAGTTTCGGCACCAAAAGTTAGTGAAGTCGTGGAGGTTTTTAACCGGTTCGTGTGCTTGAGAAGCTGCACAAGCGGTGGTGCAAGTATAGGGAATGGAATAAAAGCAACTACCTCCAGGACTAGTGCGGTATTCACCAATCGGAAACACCTACGACCACAGACAAGTATCTCTGATGTCTAAGTCTGCGTATATAATTACCCGACTGTAACGAAACTTGGCCGCCAAGGGTAGAGTACGTGAACCGTCCTCACGTATTTGATCACCGACGTCTGCGTTCAGTCACCCCTGTTGGGTGGCATCAACGAGTAAGCGACGAAGAGTTTACAATGCGGGTACTTCGTGGCGATTGTCAAACGAGTTCTTCTGTTAAATCCTCACATCTGCACAGACTTACATCGTTAGGTCATGTACTAAGGACGCCACTTAATCGTCTGCCACATCGAACAATTCTTGCCGACAATACGGCCCGCTCATGTGAGATGCGAGGTGGACAGATGATGACCTGGCGTAGACAAATGATCTCGTTCACCAACAGGCTGACTGACCAATTTAGGTCCGGTTTGTCCCCCAGACTGGGCACCTCGTGAATCACAGAATCGGTGGCTGGAGACGTTAGGCGAGATGACCGCCAATGGAACTCAGTGGCACGAATGTTGTCGTTGTTTGGCCGAGTTGTCTGCGAAGTGAATGCACCTAATGCCACGGGGCAGTGATAGCCCTTAGGAGGATGCGTTAATTTCAATTAGAGCTCGGTTGTTTGTTTGCAATGTGTAGGTGCCTTGATGTTGAATGACTGAATATAGACGTACCTACTTTTAGCAGTTGGATCATTCCTTTACTTCCTTTTTTGTTCTCCATTCCTGTAAAAGATTTGCTTTTGTATCCAAGGTTACACGAGATTTAACCATCACTGAGAACCACTGATATATCACCGTCTATGCTGATGATAAACGCCATCAAGGCAAATCACTAGCACACGGTTAGAAATTCGGAAGATGACCAAGTCAAAAGATGCACATAAGTGGTTGATGCCAGAAAGAATGACGACGAAGTGTAACAGTAAAATCATTTCAAAATAATCGGCAGCCGTGTTATAGCAGTGTGTACTACGGAAAGCGACGAGATCGAGCAACACGAACAGAGAGGAATAAAGGCAAGTGGAGCCAGCTGGCATCAGTCACAACTGGCACCAAACAAAAGCGACGTGCGCAATATATGTGGACCGCCAAACGTGCGGATGGCGGTGTGAATTGAACGAACTCGTGGAAAAGACCGGTGGCATACATGGACTTCGATGTGACGTTCGTTGTGGAAGAATGGCTGAAAAATGGAGTTCACGGGATCGAAAAGGCAGATGATGAGAAACAGTTTTGTACCAGATCGGTTAGCAAGGAATGTGGCTCAGGACGACCGAAGTCTGTGGAATTATCTCACAACGTAGTGCGAAAGAAAAAACAGCATGACAAAAAATACCAAATGAAAGAAGTCACGTTAAGCGTTTGGCTAAATTACAATATGCGAATTGAGCTGATCACATAGCGGTTCTTGAGATGGTAGAATAATAGCGGAAAGCGATATACATTATATGAATCAAGCCAAAGAACCGGTAAAAACCAATAACTCTGATTCACAAATGCAATACAAATCATTCCTTCCAGAGTGGCACTAAATGAAGACAATAAACGAACGGAACAATTTTGACAGATGAGCATCCGAAATGATTTTTGAGCGAGAGGTATGTGTTGATGCGGGACAATGGATGGAACGGAAATGACTATCTGAGATGAACGAAAACATTGCATCCTCGTCAAAAGGGCACAAAGTCTGGAAATGCACGAGTGGGGACTGGTTGCGCGGTAGAACGAAAGCCGGCAGTTCCAGTCGAGGACATGAGGCCATCATTCTGTTCAGCGAATGAGAATGCACACAAACAATAATGGGGTGAGCCAACTGGAAGTAACAATACACACCAACGATATTCAACCTAGACAGAAGTTAACTTTCCATGTGCTAGTTTACAACCTATCTAAAAACCGAGGCTGGAGTTTGGACTAACGTTAATCCTATATACACAACACGGTTGTGTAGTTATAGCGATTGAGCTCAAACCAACCTTTCAAATATTTGCTCGGGTCCAACAGAGGCCAGCAGAAAGGAACATAATGTAAAAGCAATTCAACAAGCGGACTGATCCAAAGGGTTATTGTGGGACTTCAAAACTAAAGATCATCATCACCATAGTATCCAAGAGCCTGACCAGAAGGTACTGTGGTTCGGACCGCCGCTCACCACAACAGTGACGTGGAATGTCCCAGAGGAAAACGCTACTAAGCAGATTGAAAATAAATAAAAGACTAGGCGGAACAACTAGAAATAGTATGAACGCAGGTACGCCATTGACTGCGGCACATCGCCATCTCGGATAGCGTTTCTAACCAGCGGTATGAGTGGTCACCAGCACCCCAGCCAGGCAGGCGACACCCACCTGCTTTGTTCAGTGGAGCAGTCACGGTCGTGACCACGTTGGTGCCTGACCACCACGTGGTTTTACTTAACTGTTGATGGTCTCCACATACAATGCCCGGTATTTGAAATATCTCCCACTTTCAGTTTCGGGTTACCGTCACTACCATATTATTCAATTACAAACTATGAATTCAGTCAGTGGAGTATAGAGCAACAAAGTAACACACAATCGAGTTATGTGCAACACATTAATTCAAGCACTAACGCACAAACCCTTTAGGGTTCTAGTACATTTAACCAGCACAAACGTCGGAAACTGGAAATGTGTGAGGAATTGAGAACAACACGTAATCAGTGAACGTAAAGAAATAAAAGCAACCAAACCATCACCAGAAGCCAAAATCTTCGTGTTACACCTAAGCTAGAACGAAGGGTTGATACAGATGGATAAGAACGAATGAATGAGGCAAACTTAACAAGGAAGAAACCTTGTGAGGCCGGGACCAACGTACAGCGGATGTCACTGGTCCAACGCCCGACGGCTGCTGCGTCATCCATGAAGCGGGAAAAGATCGCGTTCCGGAAGAGGAACTATACTGAGATTGTTGAAAGAAAGGGTTAACATGGTTGCTCAATTGGGGCTGTTTTGTGGTTAGGACAAACGGATTCCGGTTCGTTGTCACAATAGGGGCGGAGGGATTGGAAACGGGCACTGTTGAGAGAGGACTAGTGAATGACTGAGGTGGAGGATTCGTGAAAGGATTTAAAGTGTTGTGATGTTTTGGAGTGGCATTCATACTAATCGTGGTTGCCAAAAAGGGATTGTACGTTTTGGACGGGTGTTGAGCATCAAAGGCAGATGAGAATGCGTTGGACGCAGGTGAGTAATAATTGGTGGTGTGGATCGGGTTATACGACGGTGGAGGATTTGAAGCAAATAAACCACGAGCGTCCACACCAGACGGAGCCGAGGTTGTGCTTTTGAAAAGACCATCCAATTCGGCCAACGCTGCGTATTTATCAGCTGTGGAAGTGGTCGTCTTCTGAACTTGATTGTGAAGTTGGAAGTTCCGGTTGGAAAGCGAGTCGGACCAAACAGACTCGGGGATGACAGGTGGTTGTAGTGGACTAGATATGGCAGTTACTTGTGGCACAATTGAATGGGTCGATAGTGAAACAGAGGCAGAACTGAAATCAGCAAAGAAATCACTTGACTGCTTTGCACCAGAGGTTGAAATGGCTGTCGTAGCAGGGGCGAAATTAGCAAAAGGGTCTGTGGCATCAGATCTTGTCGTAGAATTGCAGTTTGGAGAACGAGGACTGAATGGGTCTGTAGAAAAGCCACCCAACGGTTCAGATATTGACTGGGACTGGACAGAGCGAGGCTGCAAACAGAATCCGGTGGAGAACACTGAAATGAGACCGATAAATTGACTGACCCGAATTGAACAAAATAGGTCGGTATCAGAGTTACCAACGCGGAAAAACCGAAGGAAACGAGGCGTATCCAGATCCAACGCAATCCTGCTTTCATACTTACTTCATGTTTCATATTCAACTACCACCAACGGCAGAGTTTACCTGACTACTATATGAGACGTTTACCGAGGTAAAGATAGCGTAACGAGATTGACCACAGAACTCGATCATTATGGCACTTTTCTGACAGGAACAGATATAGATAGTCGATTAGCAGAATCAAAAGTGAGGTGGGAGGCGATTAGTCACCCTTGAGATTTTAGACTGTGTGGAAATACGGAACAGTGTCAATAATAAAACCTGCATGTGACATTTAATGACGCACTAGCGAGACATCATTCGAGCAAAGCATCTGTTCGAATCGCGACCTAAAGGAACCGAGGTAGTGGGTGAGCAGCAGCTTTAAAAAAAACGGACAACAGTTTGCAGGTTTAAAGGTGAGATGAGTGACCAGGTTTAGAAAAAATATCTGTAAAGGTCGAGGACAAGCCGCCTACTCACACTGCAAAACAGAACGTTTCCAGAAAATCCAAGACGCTACGAATGCTTACGAAGTACACACTGAATATAAAAACCTTCAACATGCACGATGGATCTGTTTAGTCTGGTCAAGTATGTGACCAGCGAAACCAGCTGCAAATGCCCAAGGTAAAAATAAGTTCTAGGTTAATAAACTGCAACATTTCCTATGAACCCAAGTAGAAAATGAACGGGAACGGATTTGTACCCGCGAGAAAAAAATACCGACTGATCCACAGATTGTTGTGATTTTAACCGAGAGTGGTTAATTCAGAGTGTGGCCACCTAATAGCTGGGTGAACTGTACACATGAAAAGCTTCACAGCCTGAAAAAAGGAGCGTGAACTCCAATCTGGCGAATTGTGCAGTTATTGCACCGCTTTAATCGAACGAATGTGGTTGGTAAACCAACAAACACGGAGTAAATAAATTACAATCGAATGCAACCAAAGTGTTCAAATTTGCTAATTCGCGGTTCACCATGTGGTCGAAGGCAAGAAAGTAAAATTGGATAGGACGCGTAACAAATCAGTGGGCTTCGAATATCGAAGAGGCCATAAACTAATAGAGGAAAAAGCATCACGAGACAAAATTGTACAAGCTATCTTATCATACATACAGGCTACTTGCATTCATTCCGTTGGTCGTTCTCAGGCAACAATCGAAGCTGTGCTTAAGTGACTAAAGTAATCACAGTGTAACTACAAGGTGACAGTGTATCGGAACGCAGAGATCAAACGGTATTTTGAATACACATCGGGTAGTATTTTCGTAAAACATTGGTAACATTCCATCAAAAGTACCTCCAAAATTCGGTAAGCATTTTATCGTACTAGTGTACTCTATGGGGTTTTCTTAAGCACATACGCGATTGACCCAAATATCTCACGAAAAGAAGTTTACGGTTAGTCACTTGGATCACCAAATGCAGCCCCTGCAGCATACAGTAGATATAATGCGGCGGCAAATTAAGTCAAAGTTATTCGGTAGAAAAAAAAACGTCACCCAGATGTGCCAAGTTGTATCGTTTACAGTCAAAGCTATTACGGTTTAAGTGTGATGCAACAACCGCGCGTCATTTTGTCGCTCGATCACCTCGGTCACAGCTTACTGAGACTTTTGGCCTCACGTTCGCTTGCAGATTTCCTCTCGGTACTTATGTCAGTGTCCCTTCCTTCAGGTTTCGCCTCTACAACATTGCACAGTACATGAACAGCCGTGCTGTTCTTATTCTGCATAAGCGTAATTTTACCTTCCGTGTAAAATTATCCCTTACGCATCCCTAGTGACGCTTCATCTTAGTAAGCGGGAACTAGAGACAAAGTGAACATGTACATGCAATAGATAACACAAGTTATGGAATGGGGAATATCGAGTCTACAATGGGAAAGAAATAAGAGATGGATAGAGTTTAGAAATACAAACCTAGTGACGAGTAGACAAAAAATAAGGGTGTGCAGAGATTCATAGCATGACTATCATTGATCACAATCTTTGGATACGACCGACGGCGCCATTAACCAAAGAACCCGTTGTCCTCCAAACCTCGATCACAAAAACTCTAATGAGACAAGCTACAACGGCTACGCGCCTTTGTGTCCGGAGCTCAAGCATTCGGTAACAGTTGCTCTATCTGGTGTGAGATAAGCAAAGCGATAAACGTAAGCTTGGTTCTAGTGAGACTCATCGGAGTCAACATAGCCGGTGGAACTAAATAATCACATTTAGTGACCGCCAGAATCTGTCAATCTCGAAGACATACCAGTGTACCTCGCCATAACACAATGTTGCTCTCTTGTGTTATCCTAACACGGTGATTAAGCTTGCATGGTGCGTTGATTCGGAGGGTTATGCTCACTAACGCTTTAAACACTTCAGATACAACCACTTCAGACGGGTCAAAAAGTTTGTATGTCGAGGCAGTGGCTGTGTACGAGTGCACAAGTAGTGAGGCAAAATGTCACGAGTAAACAACAGGATCACTCATATTTGCGGCTTCTCAGCATTGCCATCGTTAACATCATCCGTTTTGAGCAGTATCCATGGTTACTGTTGGTAGGACTGTAGTTGGTCTTAACATCAGCCCACGAATTGGTGGAGCAATGAATAATTACAAACACATATAAGAAAAACTAAACGAAAAGCGTCGGAAACTTTTGGAAAATAACAGTCAACAACGACTATACGAATACAGACATGCCTCCGATTGCGACAAACTTCTAGGTTAGTGATCGCTTTCTGCCAGTGTTGTGGATGATCGCGAACTTCACAAATAGGCAGATAGCATCCACCAACCTTATCCAGCGGAGTAGTCAAAGCCTTTACGGCCGCCATGCAATTTCTTGTAACGGTTATTGGCCGCAATGAGCAGATGCTCCGTCTGCATACGGAACACATGACCTAAACAGTGCAAGTTGCACTTTATTACAGCTAGTGGGAGCGAACCTACAGGTTTCTGAAATACGTGCTGACGAACCGTCGCATCATCCAATAAGCCCACTTTATACAGGCTAACTGGCGAAGATGGTAATGGTGAAATTCCCAGTCCACATGCATTTTCTAAACGAATGAGTTGGACCACCGATCTATTGGATAAAAATGGGCACACATGTGCGTTGTAGACCTTGTCTTTCATTGACAATCTGGCGTCTGTGCGACGCCACAGATAACGAAGATTACCTAATGTACTACGTGCATGCCTTCAATACTCTTATGAAAACATCATCAACATTACTACAAACCGACAAAACGACATAGCCAAAGTACGTCAACTCGCGTGGTCTCTCAGTAATAACCTGGGTATAGCCAAGCCAATTTTGTCACAACACTACGCTTTGTGTAGACTGCATAATGTATACACCAGTTACATCATTCAACCAATTTACCATTGCCTGTATGCTCTCTGAAGAAAAACCGAGTAAAGGAGCACCGTCCGCATACTCTATAGCAATCAGCTTGCCGATTGCCGGAAATTACACTTTGAGTGCTCCATCCAGATATCGATCATGAGCGAAACAGATGAGACACCACTGTTACACATCACTTGAGATGGAGAGCGCTCGAGACAGTTGTTCATGAACCGGTGTCCTCCACTCGCAGTGGACATACGAACTCAACAAATTAGCATACTTCGCTGGAACTCCTCTGTGACGGAAACAACTCCAAACAGCGTGAAGCGTAACAGAACCAAAAGCAGCCCTTGGGTCCAGAAATATCACGACCATTGGCTAAGAAAGGACGCCGATGTTTCAGTGTATGTCACAAAGTTAAGATTCGATTGATTACTCGTAATCAGATCGCAAATCTTTGCCGTCCTCATAGTTCACTACTTTTACGTTTCACATTCAACATGTATATTTCGATAACAATAATGTCCGTATTTTGTCCGTTGTAAGGATTAATCTGTGAGAATAAGCAAAAACGCATTTTATTCATGACGTTAATCTCACTCCACTTAACAGCCACTTGGTCCGATCAATCATCCAAAACACATCATGTGTCGGCCTACCCATGGTGAACATTGTTTAACCTCCGCTTCTTTTCCAGAGTGCTTCTGATCATAATACACTCGGAGTAGCTAAAACACAGAGCAGTAAAGTGAATCTGAAAGAAGTTCGTCTCGAAATTACTTAACTCAACACACCAAACTATTATTGAGATTAACAATGCATGATTGTATGTATCTAAGAGACTAAAGAAGCGCTGCGATTGTTCAAACGAAGTGTGTCAAACTAAAACCCTAACTTACGCCTGAAGACGACCAAAATCCAAACATCCTTCTTGGATGTTCGTTTACAGCGACGAACAGACGGAACTATTCGAAGTCCATTATAACGGAGTTAGACCCCGGTGCGATGTGACGGCTTGCACATTATTAGGTTGAACTTAACGGTATAACGATCATAACAACAGTTATTTACACAGAGCAGGCCAACAGGTTATCCTATATGATCGTCTCATCCGATGTGCTAAGCGTCGCATCGGCCACGTATAGTGATCGTTCCGCCTCATATATATGGAGTCTCTGTGGCTTAATTTTGAATCGCTTTTTCAACAAACGGTGTTGCCGCGCCTTTTCTCCTTCTCGATTTTGGGTCGAACAGTTGACAAAAGGGACGACTCAACCAGACAATGCGTTGGTACGGTGCTGTTTTTCCACTTTCGCTCTGCAGCAACCCCACCGACAGTAACTGCTGGCTGTTGAGAAACTGGTCATGCTGTCTCCAAGATTATTTGTGCTACTGATTCAAGAAGTCTGTCTGTCAGTGAAGCTATCAGAGAGGTATTATACACTCGTCTGTAGTGAGTCCAGCTGGTTACAGTCCTGGCCGGAACACGTTTGGGGTCAGTATAGTTGCTCTCAGTGCTTCCGCTGCAAATCGGCGATGTGCTATCCTGGCATATGGACTCGGAGCTCTTACCAAAAGAGAGGTCTGTAATTTCAATTCGGCGTTTGAATACAACAGAGGCAATGGCTCAAATGACTCTATAGTGGCACTTTTCAAAGAAAGTGAGATAGCCTCAATAGAGCGTTTGACAACGAAGAGCAACCTATTCAGCTGGAGTCACTCGATAACAGTTCCCACGTCTAAGAAAGAAGCTCTTGCGGAAATTATAGATGGATTAGTCTGACCCCAGTGAATGCTGGGGATATGACATTGAGGGTTTGTTGACTCAAAACGGCTCAGGTGGCAAACAACAAGGAGGAGCAGGCAGAGTTTCGTCCAAATTTTCAATCCTCGGCAAGTTCTGGTGCAATATCGTATGAACCACCGGCCAACAATTGCCGTATTTCTCGATAATAAACGTGCCCTCGACTTGCTGGATCGATCTACACATTGAAAGTCAATCAAACATAGGTGTGCCAAACAAGTACGTGAACATACTGTCGACGCTCCATCCTCATACTTTAGCGCAGGTTAGGGTTTACGACCAACTGTCTGACAGTCTCAACACCAGAAGCCGCGTACTTCAAACCTGTCTACCTTCATCATTTTTGTTTAATTTTGTCATAAACGAAAACAATGGAGGACTGTTCAAAACAATCACAAGATGCCGGCGTGAACCTCCTCTCTGGTGGAAGACTGATTGATCTTGATCACGCTGACGACAAGATACTGTTGCTTGAAAATGTGTAATTTATAGCAATACAAAATCTCTGGATGCACTGTACTGATTACATTGGATTACATGTTGCGGCCTGAAACTACAAAATGCTTTTGTACGACCACTGCAATTACATAGCTCTAACGTTGGATAATGAAGTGATGGAGGTTGTTGACTGGTTTCTGTACACACGAAGTTGTATCAGTCATAGTGTAGGTGTAGGGGATGACATAGAAGCTCGTGTCTTCAAAGTTGCGGATATCTCTGGCGACAGAGGGGCATCTCCTTGAGGCTAAATAATCTAGTATATCAGACAACTGTTAGAGCTACAGTAATTCATCGCTGCAAAAATCGGCCGCTCAGCGTAGAGGGCGTGCATCATCTTCAGGTATTTAGCTATCGGTGTCAACGTTCGATCGCATGCATCGGGTAAGCAATGAAGGGGCTAGAAAGCGGATAGTTGGTAGCGAGTTCGCTTGCTCAATCGTTGGGTTTGTACACACTCAGGTGGTTAGATCATGTACCAAGAAGGCCAGCAAGCTGCCTGTCACACCAAGCACTCTTTGCTGATGCTGCAGCCGACTGGTGTAGGGTGTGGAGGGGACCGTTGGTAACCTAGCGTAGAGAAATGAAGTCGTCTGCTATGGTGTTGGACACTGTAAGTCGGGTTCGATTCTCAGAGTGGGGGCTTTCGCAACCCATAGTTAGTGGCTAGAGACTTAAAGTGCGATGGTGACATGAATACTGTCAATGTCTGATTGAGTTGTCCGTGACGTAAGCGCACCTAATGATGCAGGGCAGTGAAGAATTTGCTTTTGCTTATAGCTCGGTCATGTGTTTGTTAGACGTAGACTACTTAATGTAGAATGTGCGAGTATAGACAGTTGACTTTATTGAGTATAAAGGTGGCACTGATAGCTCGAGTTGACAGTTTAAACACTTAGTTGTTCAACGAGCTTGGCAATCCAGCTGCAAGTTAGACGAATGATGGTGACGAAGACAATTCAACACAGTATCAAATGATGCAATATCTGCACCGACCAATACACAAGCTTTCATAGTTTTTTGCCCTCAAGAGGTAAGAGGAATCTCGCGCGTTTCCAAACCGACAGAGCATACAAAGTTAGTTCAACGTACATCCAACAGAGTGAGCTCAACTTCATAACATACTTCTTGATGGCGGATATTCAGAACTATTTACCATTAGAAATAAGATCAGAATGACGCCTAAACTTGAACTGTAAGACGGAGGAAAGATGATCGTGTTTCATTCGAGCGTTGTCCAAAAATGACAACACCGCAAAACGGGTAACTGGCAGACTCAATCAGGCAAGCAGCAGGATATATGCAACAGATGAACACCGTATTCACCTTACTATATTCTCAGGTTTCACGTTCTTTTGAAACAGAGACAGACCACCAGCTAACACTTCATCTATGTGTATTCACTCTTCCACTTATTCCTGTAGAGGAGCTGTGCTGGCTGAAAACGAAGGTAGCCTTCGGACTAGATTCGGCAACGCCACCCAAGATGGTTCGGATACGGTGAAACATGATCTGTCAATGGCGCTATCCTCACCCAGGTGGCCGAATGTGAATATCAAGTGAACACTTATCAAACCTTTGCAGTGGTCCATCGCGAGTTACGTAACCTCTCAAATAAAAACACTGTATTGTCTAGGCTATCGGGATCAGACTACTCGACCCAGTATTGATATCTGACGCGACTTGCTCAGGCGTTACACCTACCTTGGCCTCAAACCGACCGAACAGACAATAGCCAACGTGGGTGGTCAAACCAATGGACGAGCGTGACACGATGGACCAAGCAAGTTATCAAGTAGTTGACGGGCAACCTAGTTTCTTTAATAATCAGTTCGAGGAAATATCGAAAAAGATATTCGCTCGTGTGTCTTTATTAATATTACTGTAGCAGGCACGTTAGAAACACCAAAATAATAGAGAGGGACATATAATCAAGTAAGAACCTATATAACGGTCACATGCATTCCACACAAAAATGTTATCCACGTTGCATACGCAGACACTCATCCGTGGAAAATACGCTGATTCGTCCATGGCATAGTAATGCGCTGGAGAGAAATCAAATTCACCTCCTCGTAATAAGGAAAACGGAAAATACTGGTCCGGAGAATAACGCGACTATCCCCCTAATTGTTCCTAAGTCAAACCAAGGACGGGTGCGGAAAATCACTTTGTTCTGTTCCAAAAACTGGTGCGAAAAAGAGGTATTTACATGGTGCATAGTGACCTACAAGCACTCTCAAACCGGAAGACCAAGGGACAGTTATCAAAAATTTTGGTTAAGGTCACAAAGCCACCAACGAGCATATCGGAATGAGGTTCGAAAAGGCAAATAATGAAGGACAGTTCTGGGAATTCCCGTTTCTGAAAAGCGAGGCGGTTTTGGGCGACAAAATGGGGTACCCTAGCAGAGTTCAAACCCGTAATTCTTAGTCTTCCATGGCTAAATGTAGATGAATGAACTAAAACCGAACTGGAAGGTTTGGTTGATTATGTAGCCATAATTCAGCGGCAGGACGGATATCGTTCAACCCACCCTTAGTTTACGTAGTGTGGCCTGGAATTCGGAAAGAACCTACATGGTTTCTTGTGAATTCCCGTTAACTTGCCTTTCTACGGAACTGCAAAATGCCGGCAAATCGTAATAAGTAACGAAGTGACAAGAATTCACTTATTTCTTGAATTCATTGAAGAGGGTTAAAAGAGGATGACTTTCATGTACATACGATTAGCACGGATTCGCTACTGTCTTCTATAATACAACTTTTCAGCAGAGAACGCATCGCTTATGACAATAATATCAACAGTTAATTGTCTTGGTCAGTGAATAAAAGTTTCTGCATCCAAAACAGCTGTGGCATGCTCAGTGTAAAGTATATGTTCCCTAACATTCTTAAGCTGGCATGGTTGGTGTCAGACATGTGTTGCGATCAAAACCACATTCACCTGTACACACGTAACGATATCAAACAATGTGCCAGTCCGGCAATCACAGGCGGCCCATTTCTGTCATCGTCGTCCCAATTAATATCACACACACACCCATACAAAATTCCCCGCGAACCGGTGGACACTACGACGAGGCAAATTTAGATGCGAGCGCATGTATAAAAAAAGACGCTGAGTGAATCAAATCCACTGATTGGACGTAAACCACTCACCCAAGTACATCAGTGACTGGACCAGGTAATTATATGGTACAAAGACTAGGGTTACCTCATGAGGCGACGAATTAAGAATTGCGCAAAATGTCGACGTAAACAAAAATAGTAGTTCGATATGTCGTTACTCGAGGACATGAGAAAGTGACGAACTAATTGGAAGCCATTATATGTACACAAAGGGCAAAAAAATTCTCCGCCCTCCACCTCCGATTCACATATAAAGTGCAAACGATCGATTGCCAAGACTGTCCTCAACGATCTGTTAGACTGGCGTAGATAGAGCATCACGTACACACACGTGGTCGTACCCTGTGTCACCTACGCGATCCATATCCAACGAGGTTAGAGAATGTTTGGGCTACATTGGACTTTAAATACCGTACAGTTGTGATAATGATCAGATAAAAACGATCGTGATCAGCCGATATCGTGCTAGAAACGGTGGAAGTTGGATGAACAAAGTAATATATACCGATAGGAAGACTGAGTTTCATGGAAAATATGCTTAGAGAAGCGCGACCCTTTCAAATTCCCCGTGGAAGTGGACGACTCAAAATAGCTATTAGCGAAAAAAAGGTGATTCACAATCAACAGAAATGAGTAATCTTGCTTTCGGTCAAATTCATCATTTTTGCATACGTTGTAACCACGCCTAACTAGCACGTGGATTCGAATCGTAAGTGCAAACCTTCTAATGTCTGGAACCGCTAAAATTCTCGCAATGTATTAACAATAAACATGTAGCCTCCTTGTCAACATGAACATCTAAAAAGTTTCCTCACCTTTCCTGAGCGCAACATAGCCATGGCACGTTAAAGTTGTTTGTGGTGGATCATTATCGTTACTGCATAGGGTTAGAAGTGTACCAAAAGCCAGATATGCCCGGACCTTGCCGCATATGAGTTACGTAGGCAATGCAGAGTACGATCGTGCATAGGATGGGTCATTTTTGTGTGTGCACAATAAGCTGGTGAGGCCAGTCTGCTTGAACAGTTAAGGCAAACTCAGCGATCGGTCATCCAGTCTTCAGCTGTGTTTTCTGTTTGACCCGTGAATTTTGTTAGCCAATATGATCAATTATGTAGATGCTTATAATTGAGGTGTTTGTGTGCCACGGTGAGGTTAACTTCACAAACAGACAAGTGAACATATGAATGCCATAGGGATAGCAGCATTTTAGCTGTGTGAGATGAAATAAAAAAAAGTCTGAGTGCGACGCGATATTGGGTTCAGGTCAATTTGACAATAGTTTTGCCGGTTGTTGTGATGGTCCTGTTTAATGTTTGCCTTTAACCTACCCAGCACCAACGTAGCTGAATCACGTAACCTAGAGAGCCACTCGATGGATCCACTTTGACCGACTCACGGCTGACGACACGCTTGATTAAACTACGATGGAACAGACGTTGTATGAGCCTAAATCTTTAGGTGTTCGATCGACTCGGGACACATGTCACCATTCTGTTTGGGCCGTACTTTTTCGATTACGTGGTAAATGGCATAAAGTGTACGGCTTCTTTTTCTCGAATTTCTTTACAAATATCCTTAGATAATAGGTACCGACTTGACTCCTTCGGATTTTTTCCATGAAATAAATTGGAGTGTGCCGCTTAAAGTCTACAACTAAAGGAGAACATTAACAAGTCTCAAGACATTTGAGGACTACATAATGTATCCCAGCGACAAGCTATAGATGCTCGTATAAGAAGCGAATTCAGTGGTACGAATTGTCTTCAACTTATCCAGTCGCAGTACCTTAAAATATCCAAAACGCCTTTTTACATCTCTTCCACTGTCACTATTCTTAGGACAGATAATCGTTTTCTACTCAACGAGCCTGTTTCGAGGAACCGTTGCTTTAAGTGCATTAATGCAGTAGCCGTTGATATCCGTTTTTGCCAAATAGCAGCGCTTGAATTTATTGCAAATCATTGACAAACTCAAGTAGAAAGAATTCAACACCACTGACTCTAATTCGTCGACTTCCGTCAGTACAATTGCTCAGATAATGTTACTAATTAGCAAGCATACAAAATTTGACTTCTTGAGTGGAACTTAAACTTAATACCCAGTCAGTTACAGCTAGATCGCAGAAAGCACCGACAGGTTGGTAAACGAAATTAGCACTAGTGGAATATCGCAATCTGTAACAAGCGTCTCTAATGCTAGAACTGAAGACAAGTGATCGTTAACGTTTTGAAAGTTTCACAAACTGCGGCAAGATTGTACACATCGTCTCACATCTGAGATACTGAACACAAAGAAAGAAACATCTTCACAGACCCCGATTAGTCATTCTTACGTAACTACTGAGTGTCCTGTTAGGATAGTGGAGAGCAACCGATGTAACGGTAGTATAAAGTAACATCAGCAGAGTACGCTTCGCTATGCAAAGTAAAATTGGCCACTTCTTCACATTCACAGTATTGCTTTCAAAAGAACTTAATAAAATATGCCGTTTAACAATGGAAGGATTGCTCTAACCATATGCAGATCGCTCCTTCCAACTGTGATTCATCGACATTTGTTCGATATGAAAAATATCACTATGAGGTGATACCTACTACCACAATGGAAGTGAAGGCTTGAGGACCTCAGCAGTCCTGTGCACAGGAATATCCACTCGAACCATATAGATTAACGTAGATCCCTACTCGATATGATGTATACCTACAACTGTTTTGTGAAGTAGTCTGTCAAAACCACAATATGCGCTTAGCCTTGAGGCACCATGCAAGTTGCACATGACGGATTGTTTCTCGACACGACGGTGAACTGCCATGTGCTGAGAGGTACCTGAAAGTTCGTCTGCAACAAAACGACGTCAGTGGAGGCCCGTTGTCATGTTCTAGTGTGGACGGCATTTGTAGGTATTTATTAATTCGCTACTCCGTGGCCTATTGTCAAAACCAACGATAACCCGAGAAACAATACTCGCAGGTATGCTTAAAAACTTAAATCAATGATGTATTTATGGATAAGAACTGCACTTACACATAGTAACACAAAAACACCACATTATGCACAAGTTTTCAGCTTGGCATAACTTCAGAGAACCAACTTTGACCAGTATGCATACGGACAAGAGCTGCGAACTAAACTTTGACGCTCAGAGCGGAGTTATTTCGCAGTCAAGCAGTAAATTACCTTGGCTGAAAAAGGCACATAAAAAGGATTCCCCACAAAAACGTTCCAAAATTCGGCAAATAGAGTCAGCAAAATTGTACACCACCCTTCTAGTTGATTCAACTGCTAGTTAGCTCTCTCAGTTGAAAACAGAACTTCTCATTACACCGAATGTTTACGATGATCCGCGTGGACGTGGGAGAACAGACTGGACATCAACTACCCTAGGTAGTCTGAAATAAAAAGTGAGTGAGATCAAAGAATATGCAGTGAAGCGCGCCAAAAGGTGTAGATTGCACAACATGGAACGTAAGGGTTACTGAATGAATGGTATGTGTACTTTGTGAGAAAAATGGCCTTACAGCAAGGTTTGTGACGCAACGTAGACAGTCACTTAACTGCCTTTGTTCAAAAGGGAAAAATATCGTATCATGATACCACAAAGACAATACACCAAAACGCGAGAAAGTTGTGGTATCTAAAGGGCATCAAGTGGTCAATGGAAGGAAGGATGTACGGCACGTGCAACATTTTGTTCCACTGTTCGAAAGTTTGCACCGTTAGTCAAGAGAACGTGCAAAGCTTGCTGTGTTCGAACATCACAGTTTTCGCCAGTAAGCCAGCAAGAGATGCAGTGATACCATAAGCACAGTGGATGTTCTGTAGTGTGCATTACAAAAACTCCTAAGTAACGATACAGCCAGAAACAACTGAGCCACGCGGTAACAGATCAGCACAGTACTGACTGATAGATTAGAAGCCACCTGATACGTTGACAGCTCCACGATCACACACAGCGCTAGCTATAAACACAACGTGATATACCAGTGTTGCGGTCATTGGCATGTATGAGTTCAGGTCGTCAACTGTTTTACTAATGGTCTCCGGTACGTCTTATGAGCCCTCACAACTTTTAGTCACCGTTGTGGCGAACAGTAGCTCGAACCACCGCACCAACTGGTCTGGCTTGATGCCAAATACCTGTAAACCTGAATGAGGCCGCAGTACTCAGTGCAGCGTTAATACAGGGGGCTACGATGACTAAGTCTACGGTCATACCAGGTACAGCTACGTCAGAAACATCAAAGGGAAACAACCGGACAAAATTTAGTTGCGTTCATAAGATTGTGCGCCATACTGTAAACTGCGTAGATGGACTTAGATTGTAAGACACGATCTTGTGAATAAAATGAAGTACTGTTCACTTGTGCATAGGAGGAACCTTAAATAAAGAGCAATCCTATTAATCAATGACCCACCATGATCACCAACGTATTATCCCATAAGGCCAAAAAGCCCATTACTCCTCAAAGGTCTGATGTAGCATTAAATACATTTGATGAACGCAGCGGTGACAATCAGGAACCAATTTCTTTATTCACTGCACCTTCGGATCAGGCAAGCCTTTCACTGCCGAGTTGCCTGTGAAGTGAGTGAATCTGGTGGGGCGGGGCAGTGAAATCCGTGAGGAAACCACCTTGATGATGATGCTTTACTTTCACTCACAGCTTGGTTGTTTGTTTGTAAGTTGTAGGCACCTAACTGCTGAATGTTTGAATAAAGACGTAGCTGTTTTCAGCAACTAGGTTCTTTCACCTCCCCTTCTTTTTTCCTCTGTCTTCCTGCATAGAATTTGTTTTCTTCTTTATGGTTATGTGACAGTTAAGCATCGGTGAGAACTATGTCTATGATGATGTGATGACACGAGTCAGATTCTTGAGTCATTTGCTCCGGGTAGCCTCCTCCAAGAGAACCCTACAACCTGTCGCCTCACAAATCAAGCTTTTGAATCAGGGAGTGCGGGTGGGGCTCCCCGCGAAAACCCTATGCCCGCTGCGTGGTAGGTCAGGCTACTGAATTAAAGGCTCCATGCGGGGGTCCAAAAACCAACCTGAGGCACGTCCGTAGAAGCTGGACACTGCCTGTTCGAACATGAAACTTGTACACGCTGCATGACCAACGTGATACAGGGCGGTCGGAACGCCGCATCGCACTGGCTGCGATGAAGTTGGGTAACAACTTCACTGATGTCCCTACCTTGAGTGTGAGGAAGACTACAGGCAAGATCTGCGAAACAAAAGCTGATCACACTTTCTGCTATACCGGCTATCCAGCAGAGGGTGTTCGGGAGCACGGTGTCTCCTTCACAGTTGCTGACTGCACCAATCATTTGGTGATAGGCGAATCACAGAGCACCGGTCGCCAAATCAGGTACATCTGTCTGCCACCAGGTGTGGTAAGTTCGATGGAGCGATGATACGCAGGGCCAGTCCCACAATAAGCTCCCCACCACCGAAAGGTGATGGGCTGTTTAGTCCGTGCGATTTTGACGTGCAAGTTGAGTGCGTCTCAACAGCCCAGTCAGATTTATTGGACCTCGCAACAAAGGATTAACCAATAAGAAAGGTGGCCATCAGTTCCATGTATGCACTATCCCCAAGTTGCCCATAACAAATACCTGTTTCTAGTTGGATGCAGACGATACCATGACCTGGGCTCATCCACATCACTCATCCACCCGTCTTCGTTGATAATTGTATGATTGTGTCATCGTACGACAACGTGAAATTCGCGAAGTATTAGTACACGAGAGAGGAGTTAGGCTGAATGTAATACGGATCATAGGCTGAACAGAACCAAGCTTTCATTTATGTTTACAAGCCTGTCCGACCGTGGACCAACCAGTCAATAACGAGGGCTGGATGTCAAACGACCGGGAAACGTAAACAGGACTAGCTTCGATCGTGTGATCGACTTGCGTCTCAAAAACGTTCTCACATTTGGCAACTTCGAAACGGGAAGATGGTGGGTAAACGTGGGTTGCTACAGAAAAAGTTAAAGCATGGCGACTCAGGTTTGAAATGTACGCTGCTTAAGTGGGTGAATCCAAATTAAGAATAGGAAATAACCCCACAGGAGTTCAACAATGCCATTGCATCATACTTGTTTTGTACCAAAAAAGGGTAGGCAAAGCAAAACCAGTCACAGGAGCGTCAGTTGTTGAGTTGTGCTGTGATTTTTACAAGAATCCTGATCAGTCAATGTAACATCAAAGTTCTGAGAACGAATTTTCCTGAGAAGCAGTGCACGTTTCGAGCTAGTCGTATTACTATTCACAAGGTGTTCGTCATTTGGCAGCTCTAAGAAAGGTGCCGTGAACACAACCAGCCCTTACACGTCCCCTTCGTGGAGTTTAGGAAAATGTTTGATTCTGAGTCGTCAAACACTATGGACAGTGCTACGTAGACTTGGGTGTTCAGGTAGGTACGTTGAGTTAATTAAAATGTTATATGCGGGTAAGAAGGCAAGGGTGCAATCGCATGAAGCGCTTCACGATTATCTCGATACCATAGCTGGTGTGAAACAGGGCTATGTCCCATCCTCAAACCTACTAAGCCTACAGCTGATTGCAACGCAAGAATTTGCCCCATAGAACTCAGAGGACAGTGCACAACTTGAATGAATGGTCGTCTGAGAAAAATACGACGTATGGATGCCTAAGGTCTTCCACATAACATTACCGCCAGCATACTGCCGTTCGCAGATGATGGTGCGATAGTTGAGCAGACTAAAGTGTTGTCACAAACCGTCACGGCTTTTGAGACCGCGCCAGTCAAGATTGTACCGGATAGCAAAGACAAAACAGTCTTCTCAGAGCGGAGGTGCCATGTCTACACTTGTCAAGCGCATTGATAACGAAACAGTGGATGACTGTGAATACTTCTGTCACTCGGGCAGCAAACTGTCGACAGATCTGTCCATGGAATACGAGCTGACAGTTCACGTGGCATCGCTTTTGGGCAGCCTATATTACATATATACATATTTATGTCGTCTGACGGTACCCATCATAATTTACATTAGGCAATATATGCATGAATAAGCCAGTGAATGTTCACCAACTCAAGTGAACGCAGGCCACGGAGAATAGGTTGTGAAGAAGCACAAAATAATACGTTTTACAATGTAAGTACTACCCACAATTTACCGCAGTTTGCCGGTCCCATTCCAAAGGTGTTGGCTGAAAAGTATATGTGGAAGGGAAGGCTGACATTCGTTGTGGATAACGTTTGGTGTGTACTAACCGAATCCACAATCACTTTTCAGCCAAACAACTACAAAATTGTGAGCAAAGTACATCCGAAGCCAATCTGGAACCGAAACAGTTGCCAAGTAAGCGGACTAACCATAGATGCTCCATTAAATGCTGTCTGCACGAGTGGATGTGATTTGGTTACTGTACCACTTGGTGGAGCACTAGAGATCGGAACCGATGGCTGAGGCACGGAAAGTATGAGACCCGCTGAGGAATTGCCAGTGAGAGAACGTTGATTGCGTTGTTGTGCAACGGTTTGTTCCGCCCGATCTATGACCTGCTGATTCTCGCGGATAGCTTCTGCTTCCACTTCAGCAGTTGGTTCGCTGTACCTGCAAGTTAGTGTAGGTCACAAAAATTTCATAAGCAAAGCAATAGTGCACTGGGGTTTAAAAAATGTGGAGAAAAAGGGCATATTCCGCAAATTGAATACCAATTGAATACCAACATGCAAGCGCTCGTGGAAGGAGCCTAAAGGGAGACAGAATGCAGTCAACGGTATCAAATAAAAAGAAAACATCGAACACTGTAAAGGACTTCTACAAATTCTACCGTCGTTTATCACCTACGTGCGCAGTTCCGCATACAAACCGAGCGTTAACTGCCTGCATTCGGGACGATTATACGGTTTAAAGCCGATCACACTGGCACAACAGAATAGAGCATGACGAACAGAGGACAGACACCCTTGTGTTGGTGGTCGCTACTTATTCTCAATGAAACGGACACAATGTTCGCCGATGCAACAAGCAGTCGAATGCTAATGTGACCCATTTTGATTCTGTCATTCTATTCACCTACTGAGTAGCGGCAATTGACGTTTTGTGAGTGGACTAAGATTGCGCACACGGAAGAAACAATTTCGGTACCAATAGTAATAAAGTAAGGGCGATACACGGAAGAAGACTATAGAACAAATATTGCCCTGATATTCTCCGTGTACATCTTCGAGGGAATCCGAAATGATGATTGGTCTTAGGTGTAAGTGTGTACTTAAACTCATTGTTCTGATTCGAGTAATCAAAATGAATACGGCTAGAAAAAAAGTCGAGCACACCTGGTCAAAATTTCAGTTTGAAGGGGGCAGTTATTACGGAGTACAAAAATTCTGATACCTTTGATAAGCGTACATTCAGCTTTTTCGGCAGAGTTACACTTTTAATACACAATTTTTAAACGTTACAAACCAAACACCCCTTAATTCATTCCGTTCACATATATACAAGCCACGAGCATGACCACATATTACTGCGGATCAAGTCATTATACACCGCAACAGTGACGAGGATAATTTTTACATTCTTTGAGCGCGATACAAAACTGAACAGAAAAGAGTAAGCAGACGCAATGTAACAAAAACAGGCACAATACAGGCCGCAGCGAGTTGTCATATCACATATCACCTCCAACGAGTGGCATGGATGATCACAAGGTTCTCAACCAAGCAGAAGACACCTACCCATATTCATCAGTGGAACAGCATCATCGCGACCCAACTTTCTGTTCATTTCAACGTCAATTCAGGTCTATTTACATCTAAAAGACAATGCCTGTTTCTACGCACAAACTAGGGGTTGTGTCAACCGCACAACTGAGCGTTCACCTGAACTTCAGCATTGCAATAACGAAATAACGGCATATGAGATTGAAATTCATCAGTTCATCAACATGACCAATTAATTTCGCAAAATTCACGAAACGACGATTACCCAATTTAGGGCAGTAAGTGGACAGACGATGGAACTCGTTAATAAAAATATGCTTCGATGCGCTTGGATTTAAATGACTGCGATACTGCACATGAAAATAACACGAGGATAAAGGCTTCTTCAACGGTGCAGACTCCATATGTCTAAACGATTTTAGTCTGAGTAGCAATCCAACTGACACTGCAAAATAAACTTAGGTCAATTATGCAAACAGTTGTTTTCGGTCATTCTCATCAGGCATGTGCGAACTATGTGAAAACGAGAACAAGCAAAATGGTTCATTAAAAATCTTAGTATGGGGCAGATTACAGTATACCCGAGGAAAGTAGTACCGCTGGTGAATGAGTATGATCGGTCAATACAAGCACTTTCTCAGTTTTGCTCCGCTGAGGAGAAAACGGAGGTTGGCTTGCTGTTTAAAAAGTAGAGTTCAGAGGATTTACACGCCAGACACTTTACAAGATGAACTCCAGCACATTCAAGATACGCTAAGCTAACATGGATATCCTCTTAACGATTTCCGAACAGAAACATGCGAGCGAAAATAAAGCAGGAACTCTTTAAGACAATTGATACAAAGGTCTGTTCTACCAATATCACAAAAGGGTAAAATTATCAGTCAGATTATCACTCGCGGTTTTGATCATGCAGTTGAAAGTGCCTATTCTGAAACAAAGGTCACCTAATCGTCTAATAACTGCCTGACACTGATGCCATAATCCAGAGATAGCTTGTCTAAATATTTTCCATCCATCGTGTTTATCCTCCTGCCTGTTGTTGCTAACCTGATTGTGTTGGGAGAACCACAAAGTGGCTATCGTGAACACCTCCTGGAATGGTTTTGGAACAATCTGAGGAAACCTAGTTCCAACCTTCTGGTTCCACTTTACTGACACTGGTCACTAAATGAAGCCGGAGGAAACTTTCCATATCGTCCACAGAGTTCGTTAAGCCTGCACCAAAACTGTCAGAATGTGACTGTTGTCGAACGCCGAGGCTGTTACCATCAGACGTTACAAACACTGTCTGTGCACACACAAAAACTCGCGCAAACCGTTGGCCAATTATTCATAGCCATTTGAAACCCGAGCAAATATGAACCACCTGACACCAACGAACGCGTAAGAGCTTGATGTTCCGATTCCGTGTTGCTGTATATTACAATATCATCTCCGTATACCGCCACATTATCCAGTCGTTTTACCAGCTGAACCATCAGGCGCCGAAATGTGGACGGTGCCCCGGATAGGCCAAACGGCATGCGCTCGAACTGATACTGTTTTTCGCCTACCGTGAATGCGGTTTTCTCACGATCTGTGGGTTTAATTGGTACTTGCCAGTATCCGGAGCGTAAGTCCAAAACTGTGAACAACTTCGCCTGCTGTATCTTATCAAAAATATCAGCGACTGACGGTATTGGTACGACTGTATTCTGTGTTACCTCATTCAGCCGTCTAAAATCCACACAAAAGCGGTACTTCCCGTTGGACTTCTTCACCAGGAGAACAGGCGAGTTGTACGGACTGTTGGCTTCTTCGATAACATCCTAGCTCAGCATGTTCTGTATTTGTCTCTTCAATTCCTCCTCAAGATGAACCGGCATCCTGCGGGGTCCGTGAGGTCAAAATGTTCCGGTTGTTGGTATTTCATGGGCAATCCAGTTGCCAGTCTCACTGATGACGCCTTACTCCCACTTACAGCTCGGATGTTAGTTTGCAGGGTGTAGGCACCTTGATGTTGAATGTTTGAATATGGACGTAGTCATTTTCAGTGGTTATGTCGCTTCCCGTCTCCTTTTTTTATTCTCTCTCTTCCTATATAGGGTTTGCTTTTTCTTCATGGTTGTGTGGCAGTTAAGCATTAGTGTGAACCACTGATGTATTGCTGTCTACGATGACGATGATGAGAACTGCCGAAAACAAATGTTTACACACTTGACGTGTGAAAATAAACTAACCCAAAACAAGCTAACCTTCGTCCTTTGTTTCACATTAAAAAGACGCCGCCAAACCATGACGATCAGAGCAGAAGTCAACCGATTTTTGGGCAACGCACACATAAAAAATAGCACACCGGTAATTCACCACGCATAAAGTGTTAGGGATTATGAATAAAATGATTGTCGGTTTCAGCACCAATCAAAAGGCTAAGAACGTTAGAAAATTGCCGTCAGTTCCGGTGCATCTCAAGCATCCGCTTATGTGAGAATGGGCAAACAAAGAACACCCTCACATCCTGCACACAGCAGAAAGCGTCATGAAGAACACCTGATCCTCAGATTAAACTCTGAATTGAAGCATTCGTTACAGAAACCTAAAAATTATGAAGAAACGACTTTTCCGGTCCCACAGCTTACGTTATGACGGAACCTAACTGTACACCCACACCGAACAGGACACGGAGCACATACCAACAGAGGTGAACGAGGATGACAAACAAACAAGAAAATGATGACCAACTCGGTTGAACAGTATGGTAATGAGCAACTTACCTACAGATTTCAACCATCCAAAACACAATGGACCTTGTTAAGTCGGACAAAGAACGACCTTACATGGACACAAGAAAGACTAACATTAAGGGCCACGAACGAAAACAGTACCAATCCAAAGGTCATTCACAAAAGAACTTCGATGATTTCCATTGACGAAGGAAGCAAAACAAGACCTGTACTGTGCCAACGATCGTCTGGCTTCTCTGAGGAACACAGCCATAACCAGACAGTTCAGCTAGCACGTTCCGTAGGCATGGTTTATGGTGTCCCTACCAAAGAATATTTGATAAGAGCTCAGCGTCACTTTTCCGAGTGGTCAATCGGACGCACGCAGCGTGCGTTCGGAATTCACTAATAAAGTTTATTGATTATTGCTACCCAATTCGCTCACTTCCGTAGCTACAGAATGGTTGGTTAAAGTACACAACTGTTGTGCATAATTTAGTGGCAGATTCAGTTACCGCCAGATCAGCAACAATCGACCTCTCGTATTTGCTCTCTCTCTCTCTATCCTTCACTTGCACACACGTGCTTTAGCGACCCGATTTTACGTTGATTGATGGCCAACGGTTGCGTCAAACCAAAACTGACTTTTCCTTTGCCGTATGCGTTGAGCTTTCGGCTATCTCACTCTCAACGTGAGAGAATTTCTGTTGTAACGTCATGCAAATAATTTTTTTTTGGAAATCGAAAAATCTTGCCGACAGGTGTTAACAAGATTCCAGATACGTATTTACTCTCTAAATCATCAGGATCGCATTACCATCGAGTAATAGTGAACAATCACTTATGATCTGGTACAATTCATCCGGTAACAGATAATCATTTCGAGTCGTAAGGGGCGAATTAACAGTAGTCGACGATCCACCGGACCAAATAATTCGGTGTTCCAGAATTTATTATAGGAGAAAAAAACTCGTAAAGCAAGTGTCAAGACTAAGTACGACTATCGGACCAGACGATTCATATTGCGTGCTTCCGTGTGGCACAGATCATCATCACCATCATCATCATGGCAGTCAAGAGCCAGACCAGAAGGTACAGCGGTTCAGGCCGCCGCTCACCACAACAGTGAGGTGGAATGTCCCAGGAGAAAACGTTACTAAGCAGGCTGAAAATCAATAAAAGACTAAATGGGAGAACTAGGAATGGAACAGATACCGGTACACAAGTAACTGCGGCATACCGTCATTTCGGATAGTGTTTCTAACCAGCGACCTGAACGATAATGTGGACCCCAGGCAGGCAGCGAATCTTACCCAATCACCCTAGTGAACAGTCAGAGTATTCATATTCCACAACCACTTCGCTGCCTGACCACCACGTGGTGTCACCCAACTGTTGGCGGCGTCCGTATACAATGCCCAGTAAGACAAACGCCCAACTGGCACACGAAGTACGTGGCCCAGCCACAACCGCCACAACAATGTGACGGGCCGACCAATTAATCGCCCATACCGAACGTTCTGCAGTAAGCGCCGGTGAATGGCCACATTGCTCAGGCAATCAGTCCAATTAATCTGGGCTAATTGGCGGAGAGAGCGATAGTCAAAAACAACGAGTCTGTTGACATTTTCGTTGCTAACATCCCACGTTTCCCAACCCTAAAGCAAAACAGAACGTACACAAGCAATATATACCCTTCCAGTCAGCGACGATCAAACGTCTATTTGACGCCAAAGATGACCAGACTTGCAGAGGAAATTCGCATGTTTGCAAATCCTCGCCGATATCGCACCAGTATTATTAAAACTGACGAGACAGTGCAACACAAGTGGGTGAAACTGTCTGCAGTCTCAGGCGGATTATCTGCAACGAAGAAAGTAGGAGTAGAAATACTCCGGTCTTGAAAAAGCATACACACCAGCAATCTGGCTGACCAACACCTTCTAGGAAGACTGCTTAAAAAATGGAGCTGTTTGCTAATATCTATGAACCCAACCGATAGGCAAACACAGTCTAAAGCAACCCGCGTGTTTAACTTGACGTACACTACGTTTGACATCAATCACTAAAGACGACGCCAACCACCAACCGCGGGGCAATGAGTCTAAGCAACGGTAACACCAAACACTTCTACCCAATTCTGAACAGCCTAATATCCAGTTTACGTGACCACGTACATCGCATAGTAGCAAAACACTGCGGCGTAAAAGCTAGAAACGCAAACACATACTCGAATCAGCACCAACAACAACGTGACCATAGTTAACACTACAGCTTACTTGGTGAGTAGTGGTGCGTAAGTCATAAACCCCTCCATGCCTGAATCTGAACAGCCGGCATTAAGGATCTTGCATCACAGGCGTGAAAAACCAGTTGCCAAACGAAGTGGGGGAAGGATCCATCATACCCTTTCACGGTTTTCACTGCAACGCTTTGTCAACTGTCTACTTTACGAATAACTTAGCCAACCAATAGTCACAGGGAATTCAATTAGCTGCGGTCTGATAAAAATTTTCGGCCCCAGACTGTGTAACAGGGTGTCAGCCTGGAAGACCAACGCGATCTGCGGCCGTTTTGTGGTTAACCGTCGTACGCGGTGCTGATGAGACTCAATTAGGTAGACATAGCTGGCCACCGGTTCGCCGGCGGTCACTGGGACCAACTGTTCACAGGGCGGTTTTTCAGACAAGCTTAGCCGAACATACCTACGGAAACAAAACATTACAAGGAAGTCAGTGGAAATGATTGCTTTAGATGCAACCGCCCGTGACTTCGTGGGTCAGTTGATGGAAAGTCTGCTGCGATTCAGCATGCCGTTTTGCTACCAGTTGTGGTCCGACCGAGACCCGGATGTTTCGCAATTAGGTCCCCGCCTAAGTGAAAAATCTGTCAATATAGTTACCAGCAATACCCCAGAAAAGAGTCATACAGAGAACAGAACAGCAAATAATAACGACATGTCCGAAGGCGCATGAATGTATAACTACTGAAGTCTGTTAAGCATATCAGGATCGAACAGCCGACACGAAGAAAACTCCGGTAAGTGGTTAGTGCAAGGGCAAATGTAACATATTCCCAGTTTGAAAAATCACAAGCATTATGCCAAATAGCACTAACATCGATCTCAAATGCCAACTAGACTGGCATGCGATGGACTTACAGTTACTTCAAGTCCAGGCTTACTGGCTCAGCTCAACAGGGTTCCACTTGATGGTTTATCATCATCATCATCACAGACAGCAATACACCAATGGTTCACACTAATGCTTAACTGTCACACAACCATGAAGAAAAAGCAAACCCCATATAGGAAGAGAGAAGGAAAAAAGAAGGGGACGGGAAAGGACCTAACTACCGAAAATAACTACGTCAATATTTAAACATTCAACATCAAGGTGCCTACAGCTTGCAAACAAACAACCAGGCTGCAAGTGAGAGTAAGGCGTCATTAGTAAGACAGCTTCCTTACGGCTTTTACTGCCCCGCGTCATTAAATGCACTCACTTCACGGACAACTCGACCAAACAACAACAACATTCACACCGCTAAGCTCGATTAGCCGCCATCTCACCTAGAGTCTCCAACCACCGAATCTGTGAGTCGCTAGGGCCCCAGTCCGGGAGACGAACTCGATCTACAATGGCCAACCCTTTGGTGAACGACCTCGTTTCCCTACGCCAGGTCATTATATGTCCACCTCGCACCTTACACCAGTCGGTCACAGTGTCAGCAAACAGTGCTCGGTGTGGAAGACGATTAGCTGGCATCCTTAATACATGACTTACCATTTAACCCTGTGCAAACGTAGAGACAAAACAAAAGAACTCGTTTGGCAATCACTACCAAACACTCGCTTTCTAACCTCCTCGCTACTTACACGCTGGTGCCACCCGATACGAACCACTGAACGCAGACATCGGTGATCAACTACTTGAAGACGGTTCACGTCTTCTACCCTGAGCGGCCAGGTCTCGCTGCAGTAAAGTAATACGGCCCTCACTGATGTCTTGTATACGCGACCTTTGAGCTTCAGAGAAATACCCCCCTGTCGCCAGAGATGCCCCAGACTAGCGAATACCGTCCTAGCCTTAGAGATACGTGCTTCTATTTCATTCCCTACACCTCCGCCGCCGCTGATGCAGCTTCCCAGGTATACAAACCGGTCAACAACCTCCGTGATTACATTATCTAACATCAAATCTACGTGATCACAACAATTCTGCAGAAGTACTTTACATGTTGAGGCTGGAAAGCGCATTCCGAAGTAGTTAGCAGAACGCGAAATAGTGTCTAGCATTACCTGTGCCGATTGAAAGTTGTGAAACAGCAGTCAGTCTTTCACCAGGTAAGAGGTCCACGCCGGCATCTTGTGAGTGCCGGAGACAATCCTCCATTATTTCGTCTATGACGAAATTAAACAAAAATGGTGACAGCGGACAGCCTTGACGTACGCCACTCATGGTGCTGAAACTGTCAGACA
>QNGE01004288.1:53703-64395 GCA_008508345.1 Paragonimus westermani
TATCCCAAACCTGCCACCTAAACGAGATTCGGCCTCACCAAGGCGGCCGACCTGGGCGTTCATATCTCCTGCCAGAACGACTACATCAGAACCACGTGTCGACCGGAGGAGAGCGGCCAGATCCGAATAAAAGACGTCCTTGACGTCGAGGTCACTACAGTCAGTTGGAGCATAAGCAGACACAACGAGATTTCTTACGGTTTGGCGTCTAGAAATGACCCTAACAGAACCTGCCAAGCGGACGGCACAAAGTATACTATTAACAGGAATCCAATCTATCAATGTGGCTGCAGCCGTCGTGCTGAGGACTACACCTACTCCAGCTTGACCGGTACGGCGGCCGGAGAGTCACCTGAAGTGTATAACCAGTATCGGGTAGAAAGTGCAGGTGCTGTTAATTCCATACGTTGACTACTGTCGTGGATTCTAGTCTCCGAAACACAGGAAACATTAATATGCAGCGAGTCTAACGTTCGTGTGAGAGCAGCCTGTTGACCTATTTGTTTCAGAGTACGAACGTTGAAGGCACCTATATTAATTTGCGTTCTAGGTCGAAGCACAGGACGAGGGAGATCTGAAACTGAGTGGCGAGAGCTGGGATTTACCGACACAGTGTTACTATGAATAATTATATCTGTTGGGGGACCTGCAGAGAAGTTATCATAATTGAGGGTCGGGAAGGGCCTGGGAGCTAAATTTGATATTACAGTGGGGGAGGGGACAGCAGTAGCATATTTTCGCCTATCCACCCTGCTGTATGCAGCAGATAGGGCGACCCGGTTTGTACTGCGAGACGGCCGATGCAATATGGGATGGTTTGTGTTATGAGGATTCATAGTTGTGTGTGGGCTGAGATACTGCCAGGACGCCCAGACTTAGACAGAAGAACGATTGGGGTTCTCAACCAAAGCCTTTGGCTCGAAATCCTGTACCGCAAGGCAGCGGGTGGGTTGCGGTGTACCAGAAATAGTACGTTTTTCGGGAAGAGATGCCAACCATCTTCCAACCCCCAACCTGGAGTACCAGGAGACTGTGGTTTGTCAGACCTCTACCTGGTGGCCTGCCTGGTATGAGTAACTCTGTCCAGTTTAGCCCCAGAGGTCATCGAGATGCGCAAGCCTTCACAACACGTCAAGGTCCAGTCTCACCGCGACGACGGCAGAGAGGCTAAGTAAAAGAGTGTCCTTCGCATACTCCATGTCGGTCAACCTAGCGCCAGGGAGAAGCTTAACACCAAGCCCACTGGAATACTCGAGCGCACTTTCCAGAATGTAATCAATAACAAAAGTGAACAAGAGAAACTCGGACACCCTTGACGAACACTACTAGAAGTGATGAACGCCCGAGACAGCTGTCCATACACGCTCACTCAGCAAGCAGAACGAGTATACAGTGACCGCAACAGATTCACGTACTTCCTTGGTACCCCCTTGCGAAGAACACATTTCAAGAGAAGGTTACGAGTAACTTAATCGGAAGTAGCCTTTAGGTCCAAAACACCATGACTGTCGGCCGTCTATAAGAGCGCCGATGTTCCAAGATCGGTCGCAGAGTAAAGATGTCATCAATACACCCTCGACCGGATAGGAATCCTGCCTGTTCGTGTGCCTAACTGTCTCCGAGTCTAGTGAGCCAATGTAATATGAGGCCAGTGAGTAACTTGGACGCAACAGGCACTAAAGTGATGTATCTGCGGTTATCGCATAGACCTCTAGCCCCCTGTTTGAAGAAGGGAATCGCTGCTAAAGGGCACAAACCACGAAGTATCTTTTCAGATTTCCAAGTCCTTTGCATGCGTTTTCTCAGTTCTGATATCAAACTCTCCCCGCCATCCCTGAAAAGAGAAGAGAGGAAGTCCGGTCGAGGATCCTTGTTACGCACCAAAAGGGTTAGCTCCAGGGCTACTTCAACTTCCAAAGGAGAGCCGACTAGAACGCAAGAACTGACCATTCGGGGGGTCGCGTCGTCCACATGGTCTGGCTGAGATCAGTTGTTCGTCAAAACGTTCATTTCATCTGTTAAGTAGGCGGGATTGGCTGGTGATGAATGAACCACCTTTTTCGTATACGGTCTCACACATATTCCATGGTCGGTACAACCACGAAACAGAAAAAAAACCTTCAGCCATTCGTAGACAAAAAGGCTGTTTCGACCTCTTTTGACTGTTTGATCAAGTAGTGATCAAGCTGTTTGCGCAGGCTTTCAGTCAGCCTGCGTTCAAGTTCTCGACGGTCGTCATCACATCCAAAATGAGATGGAATCGAGCGACGCCTATTCACAATGTTTATCGACATCCAATTCACACTCAACTGCACAGCTCCTTCAAAACATAACTCCACATAGCAGACTTTCAAAACTGCTGTGATTTTTCCTAGTGTTCGCTAGGGTCTCTCACTCGACTCGAACCGGGCAAATTGTTGACCAATGCTCCCTGGTAACCATCCTTCACAGTTTCCTCGTACGAACACTAGTTAAGTACCTTACATTTACGAGCGTGTGACAAAGCAAAACGACAAGCACAACAGCGTGACCCGAGTCCAAATGGCTGCTCCAAAAGGCACGACAATCCTTAACAGAGTGGAGCCATCTATAACTGACTCTTAAGTGATGCACTTGTGTCCACGAGTGAGAAGTACAGGGAGGTCTTCACGTAACTTAACGCCCCTCCTGTATTAGCATGCAATTCTCAAAATATAGAGACCGTGAGAGGCGCACAGCTGCAACAGTCTTTCGCCACTGTCGGTGCGTTGTGCCCGGAGACCAAACATACCTCCCAATCGCTCCTCCTCTGAAGAAAGACGACAAAGCTGATCATTCAAATCACCCACTGATGTCAGTATGTTAAAGTGTTTGGTCTGCCTCCGATGATCAACGAGGGCGGCACAGAACGCATTTTCGGTAGCATCCGAACAGCTATCTGATGGAGCGCATGTCGGTATAATGAATACACAACGCCTCTCTGATTAGCGTTGACAGACGCTCAACCGACTGATCACCGGGATCCAATCGAACAAGCATTATTTTGTTTTGGAACTCAGAGAGTTCCCACTCCAGCTTGACCACGAGATTTAGCTTCGGCGTCCCCTGAGAGATAAGCGCTTGGATCGACAATTATCTAGAGATGACTACAAGTGCACATCGGTGCTAGAACCGTATCTCTGATACGCAGCATACATCAACATCCAGACTGATCACAGCAGCTTGCTGACCGACTAGTCGGAGAGTGCGAACATTGAATGAACCAGTGCTTACCAGCTGTCTTGGATTCAGAAAACAATTATCGCCCGGATGCACATGGAAGGCAGAAAAATTAGGTGGCGAAATAGTAAAAGAAATTCGTGATGGGTGAGTAATGTCGATATCACGACGATAACTTCTGATACTCTCCAATCGTTTATGCCGCGGGAGAGGGTTGACTTGGGATACCCCACTCCGGGTGCTTGATTTAAAAGTCTGACCTGCTAAACAATAGGATACACGATTTGCTTGTAGGACCCTACGCGGAGCCAACGACCTAACAATCTGACTGATCTGGCAGTGAGGAACCTGTCTACCTCGAGAGCGCACTGAACAAGACGTTAATTTCTGCTTCTGAGCACTGCTGCGTGCAGTGGATGTACATGAAGCTATATCAGTCTTCTGGGTGATATCGGATGTTTTTCGACCGTATTGGATAGCACACCAACGGTCACGGTTGACCGTTGGGCGATCGGAGTGTTCTTTGTTTGAAGCCGCTTTTCCAACCTTCTTCCTGATACGAAAGACAGCAGTGTAGCATCTGTAGTTCCGCTGTGTGCCCATAGAATCATGCCTAAGCACTACTACGTGGTCAGTAGTGTGACACAATCCTGAGTGCAGCTGGTTTTGTCTGACTATCTCCCTTTTGCCTGCCTGACAAGGTTGCAACTGGAGGAACCGAATTCCTAGTCACCATAGCCCACCGGATCAAAACGACACATGGATCCGACCACCACATCAAGGTAGCAGTATACGTTAGGTGTAGCAATGATAGTCATCGTTTTGGTAGAACATTTTAATATTGTAAGTGTGGGTATGCGTGCGCAGCAGCAAGAATCTATGGTTTCAAAATGGTGCAATACATCCAGGATTAGAGACCATTCAGACTTAATCTAGAAACAGTTGGACGAGACCAGGATGAAAATACTGGAATGGATATACATTCAGCGCTTGTCGTAGATTCCATGAACCTGTGACAGCCTGACCACTTTAGCATGGGGTCTGACGATGGACTTACAAATGAAACTAGGTATGAGAGTGTAACATACCCAAGTGGTCGACAGAAGCTTCTGTGTCAGAAACACAGCAACTGCACACAAGTCGGTACGAATTGTAAAAAATTTCATTCGACTGTGAGCCACACAGCCGACTTTAGAGACACTGTCTGATACGGAATCTAGAGGTTCGATGTTACAAATTACGAATGGTGGTTGATATTAGTGATAAACACATTAAAGAGGGTGAATACATAAAAGAAAACTAATAACAACAAGCAAGTCTTTATGCAAACGGCACCACGCTAGTCTGTAAATAACAGTGCGAAGACCAACATGCCTTATGGTTGCGAACCCGAAGCAATTTCAAATTGTCGTTTGATCCGATAGGCAGACAAAGCAGAATATGTTTTCGGGGTTGAGCCGGCGTCCACCTCTGGTAGACTGCACCACTAACTGGGATCACCTAAGCATTAGTTTAGCTAAATGTCACTCGAAAAAGTCAGTAATTATTTAGCATACAATGAAGTAACGGAGTCACAGAAATTGCATACCCTCCTAAAATGAACGCAGCTAAAACAGAAAAGTGATGGTATTATGCAAGAAACTCAAACTAACACGGTTGGTTTAGAATTATTGGGTAAGGATGACAAGAGATTTGGACTCCATTTATGTGCTAATGTACTTATCAATTCAGCCCTTGGATCAATCAACACCACAAATTGGTCCAAACGGAGACGAGGTCCCATCAAGGTGGAGTTAACATTATGAAACGAGTACTTCAGTTCCGTTTATAGCACTTGTAGTCCCAACCAGTGTACAATAACAGTCTTAGGTGGTGTTTATTTTGATCAATCAAGCGGTCATAGTTGGTAATGAGAAACAGTTAGGTTTTTGGCTCGTTGCTAACGTGGCTAGCTGCATGACATTTCGAACACATGGATTACGTAATGATGGGGTGTCCAATTACAGCTTTTAGAATGAAGTTAAAGACCATAACCTTGGTGAAAAAGTGAGTAGTGTCACTGCCGGGTAATCTTCAGTTTAATATTTGTTGCAATAATACGTAGATTACTTAACTTTATCCACCGTGGCAGTGAACAAAGACTGCTGAAAAGCGGCCCCGTACGCTTTACAGTCGAATAAAGTTGGGTATCATAGGCAGCATTTGTACAGCGAACGCTGAACAATACACAACGACCGAGCCATAGTGATGAAGTTGGACGACGATGGATACACAGGCTTCACATAACTCTTGAAAACAATGCCAAACATATGCACTACTGTGCTAACCAGCCGTCCAATCCAATCGGAAGCGCGAACGGTAACAGTTTGTAGCTGTGCCACTCGATAAAGCAAGGCTTAAACATAGCTTTAAGAAAGGAAATGGAAGGGGTCACTCGACGAAAAAATCAAAATGTAGAAACTCCTCTTATTATACCTGCATCCGTGAAACGTAGCCTAAAGAATGCGATGTAGAAAACCGAGCAATAACCATTGTATAAGACAGACAAGCCGACTGATAGTAACGATAACACGTAAGCTTCAACAGGAAAGCTCACGCTTCATTTCAAATATTTTGGGATATCTTCTCGAAATTTGAGGCTGTGTGGCACCAGTTAGAAAACGCGTAGAGGGACACGCGTACTTCGACAAGATGAAATGTTGCGATCGTATTTCACACCAGCAATCTGGCTGACCAACACCTTCTAGGAAGACTGCTTAAAAAATGGAGCTGTTTGCTAATATCTATGAACCCAACCGATAGGCAAACACAGTCTAAAGCAACCCGCGTGTTTAACTTGACGTACACTACGTTTGACATCAATCACTAAAGACGACGCCAACCACCAACCGCGGGGCAATGAGTCTAAGCAACGGTAACACCAAACACTTCTACCCAATTCTGAACAGCCTAATATCCAGTTTACGTGACCACGTACATCGCATAGTAGCAAAACACTGCGGCGTAAAAGCTAGAAACGCAAACACATACTCGAATCAGCACCAACAACAACGTGACCATAGTTAACACTACAGCTTACTTGGTGAGTAGTGGTGCGTAAGTCATAAACCCCTCCATGCCTGAATCTGAACAGCCGGCATTAAGGATCTTGCATCACAGGCGTGAAAAACCAGTTGCCAAACGAAGTGGGGGAAGGATCCATCATACCCTTTCACGGTTTTCACTGCAACGCTTTGTCAACTGTCTACTTTACGAATAACTTAGCCAACCAATAGTCACAGGGAATTCAATTAGCTGCGGTCTGATAAAAATTTTCGGCCCCAGACTGTGTAACAGGGTGTCAGCCTGGAAGACCAACGCGATCTGCGGCCGTTTTGTGGTTAACCGTCGTACGCGGTGCTGATGAGACTCAATTAGGTAGACATAGCTGGCCACCGGTTCGCCGGCGGTCACTGGGACCAACTGTTCACAGGGCGGTTTTTCAGACAAGCTTAGCCGAACATACCTACGGAAACAAAACATTACAAGGAAGTCAGTGGAAATGATTGCTTTAGATGCAACCGCCCGTGACTTCGTGGGTCAGTTGATGGAAAGTCTGCTGCGATTCAGCATGCCGTTTTGCTACCAGTTGTGGTCCGACCGAGACCCGGATGTTTCGCAATTAGGTCCCCGCCTAAGTGAAAAATCTGTCAATATAGTTACCAGCAATACCCCAGAAAAGAGTCATACAGAGAACAGAACAGCAAATAATAACGACATGTCCGAAGGCGCATGAATGTATAACTACTGAAGTCTGTTAAGCATATCAGGATCGAACAGCCGACACGAAGAAAACTCCGGTAAGTGGTTAGTGCAAGGGCAAATGTAACATATTCCCAGTTTGAAAAATCACAAGCATTATGCCAAATAGCACTAACATCGATCTCAAATGCCAACTAGACTGGCATGCGATGGACTTACAGTTACTTCAAGTCCAGGCTTACTGGCTCAGCTCAACAGGGTTCCACTTGATGGTTTATCATCATCATCATCACAGACAGCAATACACCAATGGTTCACACTAATGCTTAACTGTCACACAACCATGAAGAAAAAGCAAACCCCATATAGGAAGAGAGAAGGAAAAAAGAAGGGGACGGGAAAGGACCTAACTACCGAAAATAACTACGTCAATATTTAAACATTCAACATCAAGGTGCCTACAGCTTGCAAACAAACAACCAGGCTGCAAGTGAGAGTAAGGCGTCATTAGTAAGACAGCTTCCTTACGGCTTTTACTGCCCCGCGTCATTAAATGCACTCACTTCACGGACAACTCGACCAAACAACAACAACATTCACACCGCTAAGCTCGATTAGCCGCCATCTCACCTAGAGTCTCCAACCACCGAATCTGTGAGTCGCTAGGGCCCCAGTCCGGGAGACGAACTCGATCTACAATGGCCAACCCTTTGGTGAACGACCTCGTTTCCCTACGCCAGGTCATTATATGTCCACCTCGCACCTTACACCAGTCGGTCACAGTGTCAGCGAACAGTGCTCGGTGTGGAAGACGATTAGCTGGCATCCTTAATACATGACTTACCATTTAACCCTGTGCAAACGTAGAGACAAAACAAAAGAACTCGTTTGGCAATCACTACCAAACACTCGCTTTCTAACCTCCTCGCTACTTACACGCTGGTGCCACCCGATACGAACCACTGAACGCAGACATCGGTGATCAACTACTTGAAGACGGTTCACGTCTTCTACCCTGAGCGGCCAGGTCTCGCTGCAGTAAAGTAATACGGCCCTCACTGATGTCTTGTATACGCGACCTTTGAGCTTCAGAGAAATACCCCCCTGTCGCCAGAGATGCCCCAGACTAGCGAATACCGTCCTAGCCTTAGAGATACGTGCTTCTATTTCATTCCCTACACCTCCGCCGCCGCTGATGCAGCTTCCCAGGTATACAAACCGGTCAACAACCTCCGTGATTACATTATCTAACATCAAATCTACGTGATCACAACAATTCTGCAGAAGTACTTTACATGTTGAGGCTGGAAAGCGCATTCCGAAGTAGTTAGCAGAACGCGAAATAGTGTCTAGCATTACCTGTGCCGATTGAAAGTTGTGAAACAGCAGTCAGTCTTTCACCAGGTAAGAGGTCCACGCCGGCATCTTGTGAGTGCCGGAGACAATCCTCCATTATTTCGTCTATGACGAAATTAAACAAAAATGGTGACAGCGGACAGCCTTGACGTACGCCACTCATGGTGCTGAAACTGTCAGACANGCGCAACGGTACTCAGAATGCGACATTAGTGTCTCATCCACTGCACCCTCAGACTAGGCAAGCCTCTCAATGTCAAGTAGGTCGGACTGTTGAGTCATTGGCTCCGGGTAGGGTCCCCCAAGAAAACCCTGTATTTTTATGTCTCGCAGGTTTGACTTTTGAGTCAGGGACTCGAAGTAGGATCTCTCAAGTCAATTTATCGTTCTTCTTACAGCGGCGTTACTCGCCCATCACGACTTTCTTTTACTGTTTCGTCACCTAATTTTTCTGCCTTCCATGTGCATCCGGGTGACAATTGTTGTCTGAGTCCAAGGCAGCTGGTAAGCACTGGTTCATTCAATGTTCGCACTCTCCGATTAGTCTGGAGCTTGATGTGTGCTGCGTGTCGGAGACGCGGTTCTACGATTCTAGCACCGTTGTGTACTTGTAGTCATCTCTAGATAACCGTCAATCCAAGCGCTTCTCTCCTAGGGTGTCTGGGAACGCCGAAGCTAAATCTCGTGGTCAAGCTGGAGTGGGAACTTTCTGAGTTCCAGAACAGAATAATGCTTGTTCGATTGGATCTCGATGATCAGTCGGTTGTGTACTGCCAGACTCAATACGTCTGTTAGAGTCTGTGAAGAACTCCATGTGCTTCTCACTCGTGAACACAACTGCATCACTTAAGAGTCAGTTATAGATGGCTCCACTCTGTTAAGNTGGACACAAGTGCATCACTTAAGAGTCAGTTATAGATGGCTCCACTCTGTTAAGGATTGTCGTGCCTTTTGGAGCAGCCATTTGGACTCGGGTCACGCTGTTGTGCTTGTCGTTTTGCTTTGTCACACGCTCGTAAATGTAAGGTACTTAACTAGTGTTCGTACGAGGAAACTGTGAAGGATGGTTACCAGGGAGCATTGGTCAACAATTTGCCCGGTTCGAGTCGAGTGAGAGACCCTAGCGAACACTAGGAAAAATCACAGCAGTTTTGAAAGTCTGCTATGTGGAGTTATGTTTTGAAGGAGCTGTGCAGTTGAGTGTGAATTGGATGTCGATAAACATTGTGAATAGGCGTCGCTCGATTCCATCTCATTTTGGATGTGATGACGACCGTCGAGAACTTGAACGCAGGCTGACTGAAAGCCTGCGCAAACAGCTTGATCACTACTTGATCAAACAGTCAAAAGAGGTCGAAACAGCCTTTTTGTCTACGAATGGCTGAAGGTTTTTTTTCTGTTTCGTGGTTGTACCGACCATGGAATATGTGTGAGACCGTATACGAAAAAGGTGGTTCATTCATCACCAGCCAATCCCGCCTACTTAACAGATGAAATGAACGTTTTGACGAACAACTGATCTCAGCCAGACCATGTGGACGACGCGACCCCCCGAATGGTCAGTTCTTGCGTTCTAGTCGGCTCTCCTTTGGAAGTTGAAGTAGCCCTGGAGCTAACCCTTTTGGTGCGTAACAAGGATCCTCGACCGGACTTCCTCTCTTCTCTTTTCAGGGATGGCGGGGAGAGTTTGATATCAGAACTGAGAAAACGCATGCAAAGGACTTGGAAATCTGAAAAGATACTTCGTGGTTTGTGCCCTTTAGCAGCGATTCCCTTCTTCAAACAGGGGGCTAGAGGTCTATGCGATAACCGCAGATACATCACTTTAGTGCCTGTTGCGTCCAAGTTACTCACTGGCCTCATATTACATTGGCTCACTAGACTCGGAGACAGTTAGGCACACGAACAGGCAGGATTCCTATCCGGTCGAGGGTGTATTGATGACATCTTTACTCTGCGACCGATCTTGGAACATCGGCGCTCTTATAGACGGCCGACAGTCATGGTGTTTTGGACCTAAAGGCTACTTCCGATTAAGTTACTCGTAACCTTCTCTTGAAATGTGTTCTTCGCAAGGGGGTACCAAGGAAGTACGTGAATCTGTTGCGGTCACTGTATACTCGTTCTGCTTGCTGAGTGAGCGTGTATGGACAGCTGTCTCGGGCGTTCATCACTTCTAGTAGTGTTCGTCAAGGGTGTCCGAGTTTCTCTTGTTCACTTTTGTTATTGATTACATTCTGGAAAGTGCGCTCGAGTATTCCAGTGGGCTTGGTGTTAAGCTTCTCCCTGGCGCTAGGTTGACCGACATGGAGTATGCGAAGGACACTCTTTTACTTAGCCTCTCTGCCGTCGTCGCGGTGAGACTGGACCTTGACGTGTTGTGAAGGCTTGCGCATC
>QNGE01004289.1:0-32402 GCA_008508345.1 Paragonimus westermani
CAAGCAGTGGGCTGAGGACAGTCGCCGAAAAAGTGGTCCCTACAGCGGATATACTCGTTGTGGGATCTAGGAGTTTGTGGTGATCTGCGTCGACGACCAACCCAAAATGATTTAAGAAGTCGATGCTCAAAATGGCATCTGGCACATCCGCTATAATGAACACACAACGGAAAAAACGCCGCAGGCCCACGGCCAACGTCAAGGAGCGTGTGTCAGAAGTGCGTATGAGGTTCCATTGGCAACCTGGAGCTGGAAGGGCGTTCATCGAGGGGTGTCCTATTTTCTAGGCGATACAACACTGAACTTGGCGCCGATGTCCACTAGAAAACGCAATCTAGAACTCCTATCGTGTATAAAAAAATACGCCATCAGGAGTAGGACTGCCAGCAACAGTTGTCGCCATTACTTGCTGGCAGTTCCGTTTCCCGAGGCGGTTGAGACGGTGCACGGCTTAAAGCATTTCCGTGCCTTGGTCCCAAACATGTGATGGCGCCAGCAGTATCCCGTTCTTGGGCACCACCTGGATTGGCTACGTATTCTGGAAGCGAGAAGCTTTGAGAGCCTGGATTTCTGGACAAAGTTCTTCCACTTTTGATACTAGGTCGGCAGGTATGCTTCCCGTGTGTGCCTCGACCTGGTGCATTTTGCTGGGAAGTTGTTGGATGACTGAGTCGGCCGATTTTGCCAAATCATCCAAAGAACTGGTTGACATGAATGGATAAATAATTGCCTGTACAAAGTCGGGCAACCTCTGCATCTAAAGATAATGCATGAGTTTATCGTCAACCCTGTGATTTTGTCCCACCCGTTTTAACTGTCGAAGCAATGGAGATAGAGTGAGATCTCCTAGCTTTAGCTCGCTAAGGGCCTGCTTGAATCGTTCCTCTTCCGATACGACAGTATGTTCCAAGAATGCGTTCTTCAGTGCGTCGTAATGGTTGCTCTCGGGTGGTCTAGTCACTAAATCTCCGACATAGGGTGCGACCGACATTGGCAACGTGGTAGCCAAGTGTGTGTGTGTGAGCTTGGCAGTCTGGCTAGTGATGCACGCTAACTGGAATTGCAGCTCAAGCTGCGCTAGCCAGTACTCTGGGTCGTCCGGGACATGATCGGAGACACGAAAACTTGAGGCGATTTCCTTTGCATCTATCTCGGCGAGCTCCGGCCTGCGGACTGAGGTATCTGACTGCATCATTCAAATATACACACAGGATTCTGAAAAAAATACAGACGCTTAGAAACTGATGGAACCCGGGCACGAAATTTAGTGCTGTGTATGAATGAATATAAGTACGCAAATACGGGAGAAATAGTTGAATCTAGCATATAAAAGGGTGCAATAAATCATAAAATGCAGTGACAATAGCTCGTAAAACGGGCTCACCAAAGTGTAGTGCTAGTTCCTGAATTCGTACGCCCAGAGTTTCCCAAACCTAATGTTACCGTGAATCGGAAGTCGCGGGAAGAAAACGATGAATCTACAAACAAACTTTATTTATTGATTTATTCACCGTTCACAACAGACTTCAACGTAACAAATGAGGGGTGCTAGGGAGCTGGACGCGACAGCACTTCGAGCACAACCGCACAGCAGCCGCCAGAGAGGAAGAGTGCGTCGACCGAAAAGTCCAGTCGACCTCCAGAATTCAAACAAACGTTAGACTGGTTAAGCGGCGTCTCTAACGGTAATAGCTCAACATTGTTATTCTAGTGAATGTAACCTACGGCAGGAGAGATGATGCGGATTCATTACACAGCTATGAGCAAAACTGCAATACCTATGCCGGCACACCAACTTTGATGCTAGTGGTTCGTAGTAGATTTGCATTCACGAGGTAATGTGAACCGGCGCGGTGGTAGTGGCAAGGCAACTTTCACGACGCGCGGAGTTTAGAATTTTGAGGACGTCGAAGGTGATATCACTACACCGGAGCCATCTGGTCTTTTGTGCACCCACCAAGCCTTCAGGACGGGCAGTGAAAACATGAATCAAAGAACGCAGCACGCGGCCGTTCCTTGACGAAAATATTTTCTCTGTCTCTTCGGCTTACCCGGATAACTGGAAATCGCGGCTCTCACGCAAGTTCATCGTGAGTTTGCGTTTCAGTTCACAGTGCGGAGTCAGTGGAGACCGGCCGACTTTCTTCCGTAGGTTCTGTTGAATCACCAAACAGCCCCCTCTGTCGTGTTCGCAGCGCTTTTTCGGGACAGACCCTTTTATAAGCGTTTCGCTTGGCTGTTGGGAGTTTGCCGGTTACTTGTCCGGATGAATCTTTCTTTGTGATTCGGAAGGTGTTATTGTCCTTACTGTTTGAAAGGAAACTCGTACATCCACTTGATTCGGTCTATATTGAGTACTTTATTGTTGCATGCTGGTGATTCCTGAGTGAACGACGAAGCGAAGTGGACGTGAACAACGGCTTGATCTGGGTCAACAAGGTTAGTCAAATATAAACAATAATCTGGTGGATCAGCACTATCAGTGGCTGACGGTCAGTTAATCAGTTTGTGTTTGTGGCTCAGTTGCACAGGCTGTTCTCCACGTGACGCGAAATCATAGTTTGTACTGAAGTGAACAACCCGTTAGGCAGGGTCCGTGAGATGCATGCAAGTGTGACAGGTGACCATCATTCCCAGCAAGTCACACATGGACACCGAACAAGCCATCAACCGTTCGTAGAAAAGAAAATGAATTTTAAGTCCATGAAACCAAAGAAGACAATGATGTCCAAACTCAAAGTTTGTGACAAATAGACGTTCTTGATAGCACACGAACTGTAGACTTTTGAGTATTTGCGGATGAGATAAACAAACCAGTGTTGTGAACCGAGAAGGCGGATGGCACGGAGGTTGTGTATTTGGGGAAACCAATGCACGAGTTATGCGTCTCAATGGGACTATGCACACCACACTGATCTGAGGATGTTACGGTCGATTTGGACACCAAGTCTCAGTTCTCTCGCGTGGCGAAAGCCATTCCATGTGATGCTGCCCTCTAATGATCCTCCCTGTATCTCTCCCGTATTTGTCCCGCGATCACTTCGATCCAAGCTGTCGCCTCGCCACTGAATAGTGGTGTAAGTAGTATAGTGCGATCGTATATCTTCACTACACTCCTCCCCCCGCAAAGATTGTACCAGTCGTAACAGAAGGCGTTCAGGTTCTCTTCTTTCTCTCGGCGATCTGCGTGCCGGCCTCGGTGCTGTTGACACACATGGTGTGCACTCTCTTCTGATTTACAAAGCTGGCTTCCGTGCACTCGATGTTGACGTTTCTCGTTCTTTAACAGATACACTGGGCCACGACGTTCAACTACTATATACGATCCCCTACACTTTGCCACGAACTCCCTAGATCCGGGTCCTGTTGCCCAAACGCTCCGCCGGTCTCCGCGCTTAACCTTAGAGCCAGGTTCAAACACTCCTTCGATCCGATAAACTCGCAGTTGATTGCTCCTTGGAAACGTCTTGTGTTTGTCCAAGTTTCGGTTGGCAGATCTTCAAGATTCCGCTAAGTCACGCGTGCTCATCCGTCGGTCTCGCTATAAACCAATCTCCTGACTGACTGGTAAGCGTGGCACGCGCCCATACATTAGCTCGAGTGGCGACTTTTTCACTGTCCCATGCGGCGAATAGCGGTGGGCCGACAGAATCAGTGGTACAGTTTCCTCCCAGCTTCCCCCTTTCACAACCAACCATTCCTTGATTGTGCGATTGATTGGGAATGGTGTGGAGTTGTGCATATTTTCTTGATTCACAAACGCTGCAAACAGTTCCGAAATTCCTCACTTTCGAAGCACGGGCCTTGATCAGTCAATATGCCTCTCGGTATTCCGTGATCCGCCACGATGTGTTCCATCACCGCCCTGCACATGTGATTGCGCGCTGATCCGGGATGGCGACTGCCTCGATCCACTCTGTGAAGTGGTCGATCATGACTACGATGTATTGATTTCCGGACGTCGTTACTGGAAAGAGACTCATCACATCCACCGACCACATTTCTCCAATTTCACTGACTGGGATAGGTTGTGTGGGATACTGACTAGAGTGGTTAATGCTCTTCAGTAACTGACATTGCTGGCACGCCCGCACATGATTGTTAACATCATTCTTCATTCCCGGCCAGTATGCTCTTTGTTTCAGCATTTCGTAGGTTCGATGACAACCCGTATGAGCCATCTGATGACATTCTTTCACAATTTTCGCCCTCAACTCCGCCGGTATAACTGGCAAGTTCATTCCCTCCCGCAGTTGGCGCATCGAAATTCCGGCACTATTCAACCGCAAATCGGACCAGTGCATTCTGAAAGCTTTCAATTCCGGATACACCTATTCTTCTGGCGGTTGTCCTCCCGACAAGAGTCGGTCAATCACCGCCCGGATCGTCGTATCCATCCTCTGTGCTGCTTGCAACTTTCCAGGGTCACTCCCCAGTTCGATACTGTTAACTCCGATCACGTCCTTGTGTACCTCATCCAGGTGTTTCGTTCGGGAAAGCAAATCGGGCACACAGTTCTCTTTTTCGGCTACATGGCGGATTGTGAAGTCGTACTCCTGTAGTCGTAACGCCTAACAAGCCAGCCTTCCTCGGGGGTCCTTCGCCGATTTAATTCACTCAAGTGGTTTGTGGTCGGTCTCCACATGGAAACGTTGGCCAAGCAAGTACGGCCCACATTTTTCCGAGGCCCATACGATTGCCAAACACTCCTTCTCTGTCGTTGAACAGTTTCGTTCAGCAGGCCTCAGTTTCTGACTGGCGTACTCCACAAAACCGTCTTCCTGCTTCAGTACCGCTCCAATTCCTACACCACTCGCATCCGTTGCGACAATCAAGCTCTGTCCAGTCACTGGCAATTTCAGGGTCAGCTGTCCTCTCTTCATCAATCGTTGGATCTCAACAAACGCTCGGTTGGCTTTCTGTGACCAATGAAATTGATAATCCTTCTACAGAATTTCGCATAATGGACTCGCGAGACCATGGAAGTTTATGATAAAACGGTTGTAGAATCCAACGCGACCGAGAAACTGTCGCAGCGTCCCCTTCGAAATTGACACAGTTGCCAGCAGTTTATCGGGCAGTGGCTGGACTTCCCCCCGACCGATCTTGTGACCTTGTGTTTCAGAGACCAACACACATCCTACTTTAGGTCCGAGACAGCGCTGGACAGAATAGTCTGATGACCCGTCTGTCGAAGAGTGCAGTCAGCAAGAGCACTGAGATTCACTTTTTGTCTTGGTTTGAGAGAACTGCAACTGACGGGAGGGAAAACGAGTGAAGGGAGCGATCTATTAGGGAAAGAGTAACTTCTGATACTTCCTGTTCGTTCATGTCGTAGGAGGGAGTAAACGTGAGGGATCCCTCTCCGAATCTCTGACTCAAAAGTTCCAGAGGAGTTTCAGAGGATTCCACCGTCAGCTAATTACTTAAGAGTCGGACTCATTTTGAAGCGACAGATTTGCTTGAACCGGGGGTTCTGTAAATACAACACCGATATCTGGTCCCGATCACTGCTGTCTTCGGTGAATACACTTGAGTTTGCATCATGTTTTTGAATGAGGCCAGAAAACTTACGACGGTGTGGCTCAATACACGTGCGGCAACAGGCCGTCCGTGGATGATCCGAGCGCATCTGTGCTTGAGGGCATCTCTCCTAAAGTCATTCTCCCTCACATGGGAGACTGCAGCGCCACAAATAAAAAACACCTGTGCCACGTGCTCATACGACCACGCCTCACTAAACAGACGCTGCTACGCTGTCAGTAGTGCAACACGTAACTTTGTGAATGCATACGCTTACCGTTTGGCCGCTCCTCTTCAGCCTGTCTGACCGGGTTACATCTGGAATGACAAACTTCCGGTCAACTTAGCCCTGCTAACTGATGCAGAGCACACGCATCACCAAGTAAAGGCAACGTGATGTGTATGTGGAATCAATCCCAAGAATACAGCTCCAGGAAGTGGAATGAGTAAGTGGACGAGAGAGCATTGCCGGAGTTGTGAAAACAGCATATTTCCAAGTTGAACATCATTCACATTTGATCGCAGCGGTCGCATTCAGATAGACCTTCCAGCCAGCCTCTTTCGAAAAGAAGCACTAGACTCGAGTTTCGCTCTCATAAGAACTCGTCAGTAGTGTATACCCTCGTCACGGCCGGCAACAGAACTCCGGCCACACGTTCAGGAGGCAACCGTGTTGACCACGGCACCATTGACCTCACATTAGGCACGACCGGATTATCAAATTTGAACGTTTGTTAGGCCAGTGGCGCAGTGGTCAACACTATTGCCTCATGAAAGTGTGGTCGGATTTCAAATCCCGACTGTGAAAAAGGTACGCACTACTGACGAGCTCTGATAAGAGTAAAACTCGCGTCTAGTGCTTCTTTTCGAAAGAGGCTGGCCGGAAAATCTCTCTGAATGTGATCGCTGCGATCCAATATGAGTGTTTGTTTGCTTATTTCAGTTCAGCCTGTGTCTGAATACACTGAATTTGAAAATCCGTCTGGTACTATGAGCACTGGCTCCTCGTCTTTAATCCATGTGTTTGTTTTTGCATTGCTAGGCCACTCAACGCTTCGCGAGTTTGCTAGTCATGTCGTCTTTACCGGTTTGAATAAGAATATACTCGACATTGATCGTGTCCAGCGAGTGGCCACCAAAATGGTCACTGTCTAACGGCATCTCCCCTACGATTCTCGATCTTTATCCACTGGAATTTCGAAGACTCCGCGGTGACTTATTTCTTAGAGTCTGTCGTTCGCACAGAACTCGTGCAACAATTCTTCCCCCTAGTACGTGATAACGGTCGAAGAAGTCATAACAAGGAACTTTATAAGCTTCGACCTCGGACCTTTCTAAGACAACAGTTCTCTCTTACTTGGCCGTCCTTCCACTAGTGTTTGTAATCCGCTCTCCTAGGGACCGCCTCATACTGTTACTGGAATCCCACTACTTATTAATCTGCTATGTTGGTACTTTCCTCCGTTTTCCTGGATTATATTCTTTCTTCTCTCTTGGTACTTTCCGCAACTACCATGAGCGATGCCACACCCTGCTTCCAATGACTGCCTTTCAAGTCAACAGGAATCCGCCGGACATCATACCCAACAAACCGACTGGATCCGGGTAATTCGGGCTCTCAGCCTTGAACCCGTGTACTAATCGCCGAATCACTGAAAACAATCACAAACTAGCAGAAACTCGAATGTTTTAGAATATTGGTGGGCATTCGAACTCCTGAAATAGAAAAAATCATTCCTCAGCAAATATAGTGGCCCTGTGGGAAAATGTTGCTCTCCTAAACTTGGGCCACCACGGGTCTTTTGTTATTGTTTGTTACCCTGTTCCCAAATTTCCTTAAAATTAGTCTGGGATGAATTACTTTTGAAAATTGGACCACCACTGATCTCACTGATCCTGGAAATCGTGTTTGCCCCATCCATTCACCTACCCTGAATAATCCATCGATCTCAACAAGCCTTAACGCATTCACCAGGTGTTAGTTGGTTGCTTTTGCTCTGGACTTCTATCCGTGAAGTAGGGTTCGGTGATGCCATGGGTGACCAGCTTCCGTGTGTTTCCCACAGACACCGACAGATATCACATTACTTGATGTAACCTCTTGCTGCGTGTTTCACTATCCAACTGGATACCTTGGACCACAGCTACATCGTTTCTCCAAAATACCTCTGATGTTTTATTGGATGGACACTCAACGCCCAGCTTCTCCGCGGCGGCGCTAACTCCGAGGTGGGTATCAATTTACGCGCAGGCTACAATTCACTCCGCCTTCACCACCTCACTATTACTTTGCTTCTTAAATTGATGGAGTTCTAGCACGTTTGAAGGAGTCCTCATCAAATTGTTATGCTCGCCGACTACGGGAACATCTAAGGCATGCGCCTCAATTGTTATTGAAAAAGCCGTCTAGTGGATTCACCTATGTTTGCCGAAGTTGCGACTGTCTGTGGACAGCGCCGGGTGCGGGGAATGTGGGTATAGATTTGCTTCGAACACCCACGAGGCCAGCAATTTTACCGTCTTTTCTGGTGCGTGCAACGACCCACTGGGAGAATCGGTGTTTGACATCGTGCTAGCCGAGTTATATCAAGATGCCACCTGGACCTAAGCCTATGCACCCGTCGCATGTCCATTTGATTCAGGATAACTCCTATATAAGTTGAATACATAGTGGGTGAGCAATGAACATCAGACGCGGAATGGCAGTACGCGAACGCTACATGAGATATCAGAATTACTGCTTGTGAGACGGCACCCTCCGCAGTTGCGTTTGTTAAGCCGCAGTGACTAAGAGTTCCGCCTCTCACTCTTTGCAGTTAGGCGAAATGAATACGGTATAATGTCTATATTGTCTACAAACCACGAATTTTAGACAAGAGCTGACAACACAGCAAGATCAAATACAGGCATGGGAAGAACTCTACGAAAGTTTCTGCAAAAATCAGAAGTTAGTGCGCTAATTAATGATTGGTAGAAAGGAAAGTGCTAATATTAAACTAAGTGTGACCATGCAGCGCTTATATTTAAAAAACAAAAATGACATAACAAAACCTGGTTCAGACTTGTACCGTCCGCCATTTTTGACGGGGTGAGAGCGACAATGTTTGTCTACTTGACAAGGGGCTATTTTCCACATTCTAAGAGTCCAAAATTACCTTCTAGCAACCAACAGGCGGTAATAAGAGATATATGAACCTGGCAACAGCCGAACCCGTGCGTATTTCTTCTGGTCAGTTTTTGTACACTATCAGACACCGCGCTTTATCTTTCACGAAGAGGTTCCCGGAGTCCCCTCCGATCGACAGGTTTGCACACTTGCTGTTGTATGAGGTGAACTCGTCAATCGGTCAGCACTTAGTACGGTCGGGGACAATGTGCAGCTCACCGAGATTGCAGGCGTTCCAGATTTCTGGACCCCCAATATAAACAGCAACGTTACAAACAAGTTTGCAGAGGTCATTCATATATGTTAGAGAGAGCAACGAACCAATCAAGGATACTCAAGAAAATTCTGCGGGAATCAGAGAGGAAGACGGGAGGTCTGAGCCAGTTTTCACTTTGAAAGTTCTGTTACCACGGAAGGAGGCGGTCCAATGGGAACCTCTCCTTGGCTACCACAAGTTTCCAGTTAATGTGCAAGGGGACCGTGTGGAACACGGTCAAAGGCTTTGGCCAAGTCAAAAAATGTAGAACAAGAGATGAAACCATTGACTTTAGCCACCTCCAGGCTGTGCGCGAAAACAAGCGCATTAATTAAATATTGTGGTGGATTGCCAGGTCGGGGGTACGAGTTTTCGAACGCTCGGCCGAATACCTCAACGTGCGCGACCGGATGAGTCATCGCTCGACTAGATCGGACCAACGGGCGAGGCAGGGCAGGCGAAATACGACAGACGGCCAGATCGGAGGCGTGGTTTTTCCAACATTCAGAGGAACATCTCGACACGATGTTGGGATACGGTCAAGGCCAGCACTGGGTGGATGGCGGACAGCACGAGCAGCCGGACGAGCCAACGCGCAACGGAATCGGACAAACAGACGAGGAATGGCAAGCGAAAAACCCTCCGATAGAAGGCACCGGTCACGCACGTAAACCGGTTAGAAGTGCACACGACGTGTGAACGGAAACCGGGGGGTGCTGCGGGTTGGAATTGCGACTTATAAACGAGAGAGCGCGCGTTGCATGTGACTAGCGGTTTGGACAATAAAGATTGTGCTTTATTGGACGCCTTCTCGCTACAATATGACCGATCGAGAAGGCAGTGCGAAATTCCGTGAACAGATAGAAATTAAGGTGAGACCAATAACCTGCATATGCGAACTGAGCAGAATGGATGCTGAAATTTATCCGCAGAGTGAATGCTGTCGAACGCATACCGTTAATAGGTGGGTATGGAGAATCACGTGAGTGAAACTGGATGGGGTATTAGGAAAACCATTGAATATTCCCTTTGGCTGTTGGGAGGATTTGGTTAAAATGCGTGAAAAATGCTCATCAAAGATACCCAGGAATTCCTATGATTTAATAGCAAAATATGTGACAATATAGAAACTGTTGCGCATGCAACTTACACTTTCTGCTGATGTTTTCTCTCGTTATCTATTTCAGGTCGCCCACCCACGTATTACTCACTGCACTCCACACGACATGAACGTCCCTAGAACAGTTACATTCGAATACCCCTGGACTTATTTGTTTGGAACGATTAAAAATGCGTTGTTACTGGGACTTCGATTTCGTGTTGCTATTGGCGTTGTGCGGACCGCCGCCTCGTCCCTTTATCGCCAATACACTGATTGTGATTGCTCTTTAGGTCTTTTCTCCGGTTTTGGATTGCGTCGGGACTGTCTGCGATCGCTGTCCTGTGTATACATTTAACGTCCTGTTACAAATAGATGGTGACCCGTTCGACTGTCAGCCTACGCGCATCCCATAGTCACAACGCAACGGATTCGACCATCGAAATGAACGTCCTATGTTTCAAGATTAAACGATCACCACGCCAACCCCCGTTTTACAATCTTGATGATGATTTCAATGACTGGGCATTTAAAGTCCAAATTCACTTATCAGCAGTTGACTACAAGCTCCACAGCTTTTGTATCCTTAGTTTTTTAGGCGATGCAGCTGTTAAACAATTTTGTGCCTCTGGTGTGACCCCAGATTCACCACCCGAAGTTATATGAGAAACTCTACAAGCACTCTTTGGACGCACGGAATTAGCGCCTGTTTATCGCGAATGGTTACAGGCCAAACACCAGCAACCGTCGGAATCGGTGGATACTTTCCTTTTTGACCTGCGGGAACTAGCTCTGAAAGCGGTTCCACCATCATCTCCGTCGGAAAGAGATTGTCAGATTTGTGACAGTTTCTGTCTGGGGTTATCTAACCAAGAATTATGTAGAGAAGTTTTGCGCGAACCGGCGTCATCGCTGATACAGGCAGTTGAGAAAGCATGGGCATTTGAGGCGCGACACCTCTTCAGTAACAGAACCCGTGTTGTGCCGCCAGTCTTTCCCCAACCATGTTCCCCAGCGAATAATTGCGTCTACTGTAAGAGGTTTGGTTCCCGCGCGCAGAACTTTGGACACAATCTACCTCTGGTAGCGGTCCGAGTAGCACGGGGCAGGTCACTTTTGTCGTATGCATATATACATTCTGTTATCTGTCTCGCCAATGCTGACGCAGATAAGCCGCTAACTGTGAACGGTAGATTGGATAATGAGGCTATCTGATTTTTGATTGATACTGGTGCCTCGTGTTCTATATTAAACTCGGCCGTGGTAGCCCAATTGAACTGTAAAATAGTACAGCTGGCTTGTTTAACAACTAGATATCAGTTTGCAGTAGGCAGTCACCCTCCATGGAGCGCGGTTGTAGGAATGGGTTTTCCACGACGGTACTGCGATAAGATCCACCCGTCCTCACAGACAATCCGTTTTCGTTATAATGCTAAGAATACCCGAGTGGAGGGCAAGCCTCAAACAGTAAACGTACCAGAAGCTTCTGACAAACTAAACGGACTGGAATCGATTTTGATACAACCATTACTTACTGGGACGACTTTGCCCTATACTGAAAGACTCATGCTAGCAAGCCTTTTACGCAGCTTCACCAATGTGTTCCAACACGGTAGTGAGGAACTTGGGCGGACTGGAGTTGTACAACACGAAATCGATACAAGTGACCACCACCCTCTTCGACAACCCGCTAGAAAAATCCTCGTTCACTACCAGTCACAATTGAATACGATCATTCAAGACATGATTAACAAGAAAGTTATACGCCCATCGACTTCCCCCGGGCATCCCCATTGTGTTGGTTAAAAAGAAGGACGGGGGCTCACGGTTATGCGCTGACTACAGACGTCTGAATGCTATAACAAAAAGAGATTCATTTCCTCTGCCACGCATAGATACCACACTCGATGCATTGCATGGCGCAAAGAGGTTCTCCACACTTGTTCTAGCTTCGGGGTACTGGCGAGTCGAAGTCCTCTCTACAGATCATCAAAAGACGGCATTTATCATTTCATCAGGGTTGTATGAATTTAAAACAATGCCGATCAGCCTGGCTAACGAGCCTGCTACTTTTTAGCGATTAATGCAGACAGTGTTGCAAGATTTCGTACCAAGCCAATGTTTGGTCTACCTCGACAACATTATTGTTCACGCCCTCACAACAGAACAGCACAATTTCAGACTGAAGAATGTATTCGAATGTCTCCGAATGGCGGGCCTGGAACTGAAGCCTATAAAATGCGTGCACTTAAAACAAGAAGTATCACTCTTAGACCATCTAATCACACCCGCAGGAGTAAAAACCGGTGGCACAAAAGTCAAACAAGTTGTTCATTGACTAGCACCACGATTAGCAAGCGAAGTACGCAGTTTTGTGGAGGTGGCCTCGTATTATCGGAAAGTTGTTCCATATTTTGCGGAGATAGCATCATCGTTGCATCCACTTACTGAGAAAGGCGAGAAATTCGTATGGTCTGCTGAATGTCACACAGCGTCCAACACTTCTAAAGATAAGCTCAGCTCCCCCCCATTCTCGCATTCTCCGATTTCTCCCCATCAGCCAATCCCGTCATACTGGACACTGACGCCAGTGACCTAGTTATCGGTGCTGTATTGTCTCAGAATTCGGCCAATGAGGAAGTCGTGATTGCCTGTGCAAGTCGTCGGCTCGATAAGCGGGAAAGGCGCTATTGCACTACGCGCCGTGAAAGGTTAGCTTCAGTGAATTTCTTTATTACTTCCGCCCTTACTTACTCGAGAAACCCTTCAAAGTTCGAACGGATCACCAAGCTCTACAATAAATTCGTAACTCTCGAGAGCCGGAGGGTCAAGTAGTACGTTGATCGGAATGTTGGCAGGATTACGACTTTGACTGTATCTATCGCCCGGGCTGCCATCACGCGAATGCAGATGCGTTGTCCCGCTTTCCCATGGAAACTGTTAACGTTACGTTGTCCACACTATCAGTTGGGGATATGTGGGCCCACTATCAGCTGAATGATCCGTACATTTCTAACATCTACCGTCGACAACTTGATGGAAACCCAAAACCGACTGGTCGCGAAATAGAGGACAGATCCCCGGAAGAACGCTGCTTATGGTCACCATGGGCAAATTTGCGAGTTATCGATGGCGTATTGCATTTATCTGATATAGCCAAACGAAAATACAGACTAATTGTCACATCTGGCAACGTTTCAAAGGTTGTCCGAGAAGTTCATATAGAACTTGGACATGCGGGTCTTAGAAGGACTGAAGCAGCTATTCGACAGCGATTTTGGTGACCAAAGCTACATGAGGATGTTGTTCGTAACGGTGCCAACTATAAAATCTCTGTGTAAACCAACTCCTCCACTGTGGTTCCCAGGGCCCCGCTTCAAACGGTTGCAAAATTTGGCCCCAACCACCGTGTGGGAGTTGATGTGATGGGACCACTACCGACGCCGAGTGAGGGGAATAAATATATTCTTGTGATGGTCGACTATTTTACCAAATGGTGTGAAACCTTTCCGATGGCAAACAAAGAGACCTCTTCATAACATTGTTTTTCGTAAACGAACGGGTCGCCCGTTTCGGTACACCTGTTGAGCTGCACTCTGACCAAGGCGCTGCGTTTGAAAGTCGCCTCCTAGAAGAAGTATGTCGTATGTTGCGCATACACAAAACCCGAACAGCTCCTAACCACACTCAGAGTAACGGCTTGGTCGAACGAACCAATCGTACTGTAATGGCGATTTTACGTGCCTTTATTGAACGAAACCAGTCAGATCGTTGGGACGAAATCCTGCCACAGTGTCTGTTGGCCTATAGGGCCGCCGTCCTCACGAGTACAGGGTACGTGCCTTAAATACTAACCCTAGGACATGAACTACGCCTGCCAATTGAAGTAGTAACACTGCTGGCGCCAGCCGAATGCACAGGTTTACCACATTATGCCAAGGAGCTGGACGAACGGTTGAGAGCCGCCTATAAAATTGCTGCCCAGCATCAGTCGAAGTCGCAACGCCATCAGAAAAGCTGTTATGACCATACAGCAAACTGACCAGTTTACCGCATCAGGGATCACGTCTGGTTGTACAAACCAAAACCACCATTGGAGGCTGCGCACAAAGTCCATCGCCCGTGGCTAGGTCCATTCGTAATTGTGCACGTGCGGTAACCCACTGTATATGTAATTCGTGACACTAAGAACGCAACAGCGGATGTACTTACGGTACATTACAATCAGTTAAAGCCAGCCCGAACGCCAGAGGAAACCCAGATGCGGCCTCTACCAGAACCAACTGCCAGCTTTTCGATCGCGGAGCAAACAGTCGAAATACCAGCCGAAGGTGGCCGCAGCAGCACTGGCGGTACCGAGGCACTGGGGTAAGTGCCTTATTGAAAAGGGAGCAGTGTTACAATATAGAAACTGTTGCGCATGCAACTTACACTTTCTGCTGATGTTTTCTCTCGTTATCTATTTCAGGTCGCCCACCCACGTATTACTCACTGCACTCCACACGACATGAACGTCCCTAGAACAGTTACATTCGAATACCCCTGGACTTATTTGTTTGGAACGATTAAAAATGCGTTGTTACTGGGACTTCGATTTCGTGTTGCTATTGGCGTTGTGCGGACCGCCGCCTCGTCCCTTTATCGCCAATACACTGATTGTGATTGCTCTTTAGGTCTTTTCTCCGGTTTTGGATTGCGTCGGGACTGTCTGCGATCGCTGTCCTGTGTATACATTTAACGTCCTGTTACAAATAGATGGTGACCCGTTCGACTGTCAGCCTACGCGCATCCCATAGTCACAACGCAACGGATTCGACCATCGAAATGAACGTCCTATGTTTCAAGATTAAACGATCACCACGCCAACCCCCGTTTTACAATCTTGATGATGATTTCAATGACTGGGCATTTAAAGTCCAAATTCACTTATCAGCAGTTGACTACAAGCTCCACAGCTTTTGTATCCTTAGTTTTTTAGGCGATGCAGCTGTTAAACAATTTTGTGCCTCTGGTGTGACCCCAGATTCACCACCCGAAGTTATATGAGAAACTCTACAAGCACTCTTTGGACGCACGGAATTAGCGCCTGTTTATCGCGAATGGTTACAGGCCAAACACCAGCAACCGTCGGAATCGGTGGATACTTTCCTTTTTGACCTGCGGGAACTAGCTCTGAAAGCGGTTCCACCATCATCTCCGTCGGAAAGAGATTGTCAGATTTGTGACAGTTTCTGTCTGGGGTTATCTAACCAAGAATTATGTAGAGAAGTTTTGCGCGAACCGGCGTCATCGCTGATACAGGCAGTTGAGAAAGCATGGGCATTTGAGGCGCGACACCTCTTCAGTAACAGAACCCGTGTTGTGCCGCCAGTCTTTCCCCAACCATGTTCCCCAGCGAATAATTGCGTCTACTGTAAGAGGTTTGGTTCCCGCGCGCAGAACTTTGGACACAATCTACCTCTGGTAGCGGTCCGAGTAGCACGGGGCAGGTCACTTTTGTCGTATGCATATATACATTCTGTTATCTGTCTCGCCAATGCTGACGCAGATAAGCCGCTAACTGTGAACGGTAGATTGGATAATGAGGCTATCTGATTTTTGATTGATACTGGTGCCTCGTGTTCTATATTAAACTCGGCCGTGGTAGCCCAATTGAACTGTAAAATAGTACAGCTGGCTTGTTTAACAACTAGATATCAGTTTGCAGTAGGCAGTCACCCTCCATGGAGCGCGGTTGTAGGAATGGGTTTTCCACGACGGTACTGCGATAAGATCCACCCGTCCTCACAGACAATCCGTTTTCGTTATAATGCTAAGAATACCCGAGTGGAGGGCAAGCCTCAAACAGTAAACGTACCAGAAGCTTCTGACAAACTAAACGGACTGGAATCGATTTTGATACAACCATTACTTACTGGGACGACTTTGCCCTATACTGAAAGACTCATGCTAGCAAGCCTTTTACGCAGCTTCACCAATGTGTTCCAACACGGTAGTGAGGAACTTGGGCGGACTGGAGTTGTACAACACGAAATCGATACAAGTGACCACCACCCTCTTCGACAACCCGCTAGAAAAATCCTCGTTCACTACCAGTCACAATTGAATACGATCATTCAAGACATGATTAACAAGAAAGTTATACNGAATAAAGATTTGGTCTCTCTCCTCAACGGCCTTTTGCCTTTTGCGTCTGATAATTGCGTACCTGGGGAACACGCGACTTAGTGCGACGAGTACTAAACACTGCCCGAATTAGTGCTTGAACCAAGCACGTACAGAACATTGCAATCCTTCACGTATTTACCTGAGTGGCTTCTGAACTCGCTGAAGCTAACAAATTCCCGACCCTCAAAGACATCATCGAAGCCCTGTAAATAATCTATAACCTAAAAGGAATATAGGATATCGGTCAAATATTAATCACACGTGAAAATATTCTTCACAGGATTGCGCATCCACACTGTCACAAAACCCACCATTGTGTAACAGAAAAACCGGACGTTCCGACATCGTTTTCCCGATACACTCGTAAACCCACTTTGTGCAACGTGAAGACACCGGGGACAGCGTTCCTCAGAAGTACGGGGTTCCAACGATAGTCCTGTAAAAGGAGATAGCAGAAACAAACGTGAGCCAAAGGCTCATTAAGACATGCACTCGACTTACACAAATGAAAACCAAAACGGCGCTGACAGTACGCTGCGTTACTGATGCTAATTTCGATCTTGGCGCCAAATGAAGGACAAATCGGTTTACGGTTGACTAAAACAAAACTTTTCAACTCTCGTGATGGTTTCTGTCATGGAAATCGATGATTTTCAAATCTCTAGACGGTACCACATGGGTGTCATCGAGTATTCAATGATTTCTCATTTTATTACCCTCAAACGGCAGATTTCACTCACTACTGTTAATTTCCTTTCTTTAACTGCATGCTTGTCGCTTTCAAATTCGCGTTGCTCCACGCAAGTATTTTGTGTCTGTGCTGATCAGCGGACATCCAGTTTATCTCCAACTCGACACTCCAGTTGCCTGTGGGAGCCATTCGGCTGCTTTCCAGTTCAAGTGACATCTTATTCTGCCACCAGTGCTCGTGGCGGTATACTGCAGTTAACTGGGTAATATCGTTATCATGTCAGCCTCAAGAACAAGACTATTGATGGAACCTGGAACCTCTCCCGTTCAAACCTCAATCTACATATTTTCGAATGTCTTGAACAACGCACCCTGACAGAATATCCAAATCACACCCATTTGCAATCGATTGCGGACCTACACAACGAAACCACCACTCATGAACGGACCTGTTGTACGCATTAGGTCGGTATTCGACGAAAGTCTTAACTGCTGCACTCGTGACCAAGCAGTTTTGCACCTCAAACCCCGGTTAAACCTGTTTTCCGTCGGAAACTCCAGTACCATACGCTACCTTACCTCTCGTCGACCAGGGTCTCAAAAGCCTTTGGGACTTGTGAGTAATGACGCCTGTCACTTATTCGTCGTGGGCAGCTCCCGTCGTTGGCGTGAAGAAAGTTAATTGATCGGTTCGCACATGTACCGATTTCTTTACTAGGCTCAAAGTTGCTTTGGAAGTTGTCTACCATCTATTGCCCGTCCCTGAAGACCTGTTCACGATCCACAACGGTGGAATGTGTTTCATCAAACTCGATCTGGCCAATGCATAACTATATGTCTAGGTAGCCCCGCAATCTCATTGTCTGCAGATGACCGTTATACAGCGGTTCATGTATCAGTATGTCAAACTGCCATTCAGTGCCAAGACCGCCATAGCGATTTCCAGTAGATGGTGGGCACCATGTTACCTGGCCTGCCTGGTACGAGTGACCACCTGAACGACGCCACAATTTCTGGGCGAACGCGTGAAGACCTTCGAGGACGAATCGCAGCCGTCCCCAAACTTGTTGAACCTTACGGGTTCTGGCCTCCAGAAGACAAGTGTCAGCTTTTCATGTGGTTCAGCAAACCCCTCGGCTGTGTCTTCAGTGCCACCGGCTGCCGTCGAGACCCCGAGAACGTTCGTTCCATCCAACACATGTCACCTCCAAAGGATGTCTCACTAGTCCGCTTCTACCCGAGTCTCGTCAGTCATTGAGGCCCCTCGCTGCCTTCGCTGCACGGCAATCCATTTCCCCTAAACCATGTTTAAATAAGGGGCACAGTAGCGCTAGCCTCCCGAATATGCGTAAGCCGTCGAACACATCAAGTCTGTGCTGGGATGTGACATTTTGCTCATCCACCTCGATCCCAACCCCTTAGTCGTTGTGGCTGCAAGTACCTTCCACTTTGACGTCGGTTTTCCAAAATGTGTCCGGGAAACCCACCATGCCTGCTGCAAAGATTCCGAGAACTACGGCCACGTCGAGAAAGAAGTCTTAGTGCTCTTGTTTATCGTGAAGAAACTCCACGAGACGATTCACAGTCGCAACTCCACTCTTCTGACAAGACACAAACTACTTCTTTCCACCTCTGGCTCGGAGAACCGTATGCATGTATACTCGGTCCAACAGCTGTTGCGCAGGGCCAACATCCCCATCAACTCTGACTTCGATATCTATTACCGTCGAACTGTCGATATGTCGATATTCTAGACTGTTTTTCCTAAGCGGCACATCGCCGGGTGTCCAATACTAACTGGAATATTTAACTTTTGGTAGAGTCCTGAGAAATTGTATAACTGACCCGGATGTGCGCGTGTGCACTAACAAATCAGTACAGCATTCCCTTTGAGTTTTCCTAGGTGGCATATCGTCGTATTTCCAATATTAAGTGATATTCAACTTTTATTCTGATTCTGATTGCCGGACGGACGTCACAAGTTCCAAAATAGGGTGCCGAACACCGGGAATAACGTGGTCAGATAGAAAAGTGACAGCGATAAGTCAACCGATGGGTGAATCTTCCTTGACTGTATACATTTCACGGTTTTCCACTAAACGCTTGTCGCTTGAAACCGTTTTTTTAAATATGACTGATATATTAATACTGCTGTACGAAGGCGTAAATACCATTTTATTTATCCTGAAAATGAAACGCGTTCGTTAACTAGGACATTGTGAAGGAAACCAACAAGCGTTGTTAACGAAATGAGGTCGACGGAAAAGTTACCGTTTGGTCGTCGTTCGAGTGTCTTCCAAGTGCTCGGTAGAGACAATCGAAAGACGAGATGACCTTCCATCAGAGATTGTTGGCTGTACTTCTAGAGACCGTTTCAAAGTGTTATCAGATTGTCATCCAGCTAAAATTTCTCGAATCAGTATTATGCCATGTTCTATAAGATTAGTAATTTTCTCTGTTCTGGTACTTTCCGCAACCCCAAAGGTGGTGCTAAAACCTGTTTCTAAATAGCACCCTTCAGCTAAACAGCAAACTGTTGACACGAAAACGGACAAACTAAAAGGATCCAGGCGGCTTGGGCCTCCAAAACTGAACCAGTGAACAAATCACTGAAGTCGCTGGAAATAATTCAGCGCAAGTTTTCTTGACTTCGTCTTCCATATATTGAAACAACAAACCTTCAGCGACAGAACTACACGATTTTAAAGGCCGAAGCTCATTACGTGCTCAGAATAATTTCGGTGGTTCGAGAACCACGGTTATAGGGAACACTGAAACGAGTCATTCCGTCTACCGATAAGATCAAGATGTGGTGCATTCCCACATGTTGGATGGTGAACTATTTTGCTGCCATGAATCCTTGAATGCGATAATTTACTCAAATACGTTGCTTAATGTGTTCCGAGAAAAATGACATCTTGTGAAACCCACTCTCAAGGGCTTATGTTCAGGAGCAAACAGTAATTCGTAGAGCTTCAGTGATTGGTACAGAGGGTCGGGCTAAGTTCCAAGTTGCTCAAATCCAGTCGGTCTTCCTTATTTAGTGTCAGACTAACCGTTGTTGATCTGGAAGGTCGTCGTTAAAAACAGTGTTGTAGATGGCAATGGGCGTCCGGTTGGACCTCGTCTACCAACAATTTAAAACGCCTACCCCGAAAAGCATTCGGAATGTAGGCGCGACAGTCTTACAATTGGGAGAACATGGTAGGGTTCGAAAAATGACCGTATATTTAAGGTGCAATTTGAAAATATGTTGAGTAGTTACCTCTTGCATGGTCTCCGGACAATGGCAGCAACCAAGAGAAGAGTGGTAAGTACCGCGAGATGGGCTCTAACGCATTCGGAGGCATTCAAAAATGCGACGACTAAAAAGCGTGTGTAACTTCCGATTGCGATAAACGACGCTCGAAAATGCTCGTATTAAGCCACAGTGAAGAGTGAAACAACGGGTGAGTCGTTGGGGAACTGGTTAGCATTCCCTTTGTGCAGTTAGTTGCACGACCCAACAAGGTGGCACTGAGTTCTTTTCAAACCTCTTATAGCACAACCATGCAAAAATGTCGACACTCAAGAAAGCATGGTTACAGCCGTGATCTTCACAGAAGGTGACGACTGCTGATCACCATACAAACGTCCTGCCGGAAAGGTGGATGTGAACAACGTTCGTTAATTTAGCTGAGGTTATCGACGTGTGCGCCACTTCCTGCTGGTTTTGTTCGCAACACTGTTGATACCGTGAGCACGTAGGCAAATACCTAAGAACACAAGATTGCTCTTCTCACGTTGCTGCCCCAGTATACAATGAAATTGACCCAATGCTTAACTACCGCAAACTGCTGATCTCAATGCATAGATTGGTGAACATGGCAGTGTAGCTAAGGAAGTTGTGTACTTCTGAGTTTGCCAAGTCATCATACGTGAGAACGCAGACGGTAGCCTGCGTCTGCACAAGCGATGACAGTAGACTACCCAGCCTCATGTGAGAAGGAGACAGTCGCGTGCCACACCGGTGATGACGCCTGCTAGGGTCTGAGGAATAAGTGTATACAGGGTGCACAACAGAGGACAGGTGGGTCATTTACCAGTCGGTTTGCCAGCTGGTTCACTCCCCAACGATGCGATCGAGGTTTGCCATTCAAGTGCTGACAGGGACTCAACGTAGGTAACACTATTTTGTCTTATCCTAAGCCGTTAAGGTGCTGCGATGAGGAAACCCTGGGGGGCCTTAAGTGCAAGATTTTCAGCTACAATACAAGCTGCCGAATAAATATGGCGTTACAGTTAGTCCAAAAATTGCGGGAGAGTCTATTCAGATGGCAAGTTTCCGGATCGCTGGACGTCGGCCGATGAAATTTGTGCCTTTCTTTTAAAGTTCAGGCCATTCAGGATTAGTCTGGACCTTCTTCCCGCAAGCAGCTTCGCAGATTTTGTGGCCTGGTAGGCTGCCGAGGTCAGTTCATTTCTTGCTGAGCGAACATTTTGTAGCGGATGATCGATCATCTCCGTGAAGTCTGTCATACGTGATCGTTCACCGATTCTGCGAGCAGGTCCTATGAATAACTCAACGAAGCCGTCCCCTAAACAGCCCAGATATTTCATCCTGGCTGTATCACACATTTGTAGATTGTAACGGGCGCTTCCGACACAGCCGTTGACGTCGCGTTACAACTGTTCGTAGAAGATCGGTGATAACCCGTAGCATTTTCTGCAACCTTTATTGCTGGCGGAGTTTTGCTACAATACTCTCGGCAGAAAGTTGCCTGCCGTTTACCTTGCAGCGAGCATTTTCAGCATACTGTCGAAGTAAACTGTTCACGGTCTACACTAACCGAACAACCATCGATGTGTTCGTTGCACCCTCCGTACGATGATCGTTCTTGCATAGAAATCAGACATCTCAGCTACGGCAGATGCACAACTTGTCTCAGATTTCTTCAATTCCGCTTCTGGCGCATTCCCAGGTATATATCAAGAAGGCGACTCTACGCCTACTTTTCTTGTTTCGACATCCACGGTTGATGCACAAATGGGAGACTTCAAGAAGGAGCAACTCGTTCACCATAGCCTGCTCAGAATAGGGCATATTCCTTTGGAGACCTCTGAAAGCACCATGCCACATGACGCTTTGCAACGCTTGTTGATACTGATGGCAATGTCATTGAATCACCGCTACAAACAGCGGAGATTCTCCACGGGTTCTTTGAGGTGATGCGTATTTCGCGCAGGGATTTCAAAAGGGTAAATGATGGAGAAAGTTGAAATGAGACGAGATCAGGTTAATGATAGATTGGATAAGCTAGTTGCAACTGAACGTTGGGGCCGGACTGTATCCATTCAAGGGTTCTAAGACCTCAGTGTTGCTCTGTAGGAGCCTCTCACTGTTGCTTGATCCCACCATCGGAAAGGCAATACTGTTCTGTGGCGTACAAGTGAACTGTAGCTGCCCTTGAATGTTGACAAGTTTAATCAGTTGGTTGCTGCGATACAGCCGGGGTCAGTCAGGCTTCTTGGCATGGATGGTGTGGAGAGAGGGTTCAGGAGGCTAAAGACAGCTGAGGACTTAGAAGAGCTCATAGAGGATAACTTAAATGTTTCCAAGCAATGTTTACCGGCAGCCGGAAAAGGAAATAGAGCAATATATTTATTGAGGAAAACGTTCACGTTACGGAAACCGGAGGTGTTGTCACCTTTGAAAAGAATATGGTAGGCCACATTTAGAGTACTAGGTGCAGGCCTGAAGCCCGCATACAGTAAAAGACAGGAAGGTGCTTGAGGAAGTTCAGAGAAGTGTTACGAAGCTGCTGGAGAGAATATAACTCGTAAGAAGACAGACTAAGGAAACATTTTTCTTTTGCGTGGAAGAGGGTTAGAGGGGAATATTACGCCCCTGAGTTATTCAACAATTCAGCTACTTGTAGGTTCAGTTGCTCGACTTGAACTAAGGAGACGAACGAGTCTTGATAGACTGTTTATCAGCTGAGAAATACTGGGTGATGAACACTCCGAGAGTGATGGGGTATAATGATTGGTCTACAGTGAAGGAAGCTTCAATGATGAGCCGCAATGCAAACGAATGAGCGGTGTAAAGATGCAGTAAACAACTACAACTGTTTGTTTGGTGGCTCTCCACCTGACAGGAACCTTGAAGATTCTTGAGAGAATAACCGGATTTGAGGCGGAATCTCTGTTCCGTCTGCATACAACTTCACGCTCCCGAGGCCACGATCTCAAGTTAGAAAAGAAAAGATTTGGTATAGTGATCAGGGCCAGCTCCTTTGTATGTCGGAACACCAACTGTTGGAACATGCTTCCACATAATGTTACGAAGTTCAATAAATAGCCCGATGAATGTTGGCCATCATGTTGTCGGGACCTGTCGTGGGGGGTTCACTTATGTAGAAAGATCTAAATTAGGCACTCACTCATCCTCTTTTGCCATTGTTCTCTTTTTTAATTTATTCACTTGCATTTATTACAAAGTTGGACTTAGCATATGAACGTATGGGTTCTAGGAATCAAGCCCATGTGGGTCCTACAATTATCTATTCACTTCACATTAGTGGAGGATAAACTGTGTGCATCGGTGATGGCTGTGAACGTGTTGTATTCAGATGGCATCGATAACTTAAACTCTTCAGCTTTTATCCGGTAGCCCCCATGATTACTCATAAAAGCGAGCAATCTTTTCTCTTACCATTGTAAGACTGGCCCCTCAGAAGATCACTGTGCGCATGAAACTGCACAATTTCTGACTCAAACCGTTGAGTCCTGAGAACTGAGATAAACTGAACTGAATTATTCATGGAGGTGTGTAATTTTAAGCACATGCTTAGAACTTCTGTTATTATGGTTCATTTTCGACCTTTGTATAATGTCAAGATTGCTACGCTTCAGTTTTCATCTGTCTCTACCTACGGAGAAACGCCGTTTCTTAATCGCCATGGCGACTTTCTTTTTCAGATGAGACCCAACTGTAAAAAGTCAGGGCTTCAGCTGGATTTGAACCAGCGACAGACACAGCATGCCTCAACGCAGCAAGCGCTCTACCAGGAGGTGTGGCTTCGTAGCTTAGCTGGTAGAGTGCTTGCCGCGTTGAGGTGTGCTGTGTCTGTCGTTGGTTCAAATCCAGCAGAAGCCCTGACATTTCACAGTTGAATCTCATCTGAAATCATAAATCTGCCATACTAATCATTAGCAATGCGACTTCCTTTTTATTCATTTTTTTCTTCCTGTTCCTGTGGTTACCTCGATTTTCCTTGGACCATATGAGAAAAATCGGGTTGCTGGAGAAGTGGTTTTGACTGTTCTGGTGGGCAAATTTGGCGACCCAATATGCAGACATGCCTGGTGGAGGTTTCCTCCGAGGGGTTGTTTACGACCAAATGGCGAAGTAATCAGAAGGCCAGATCATCGGAGCTAAAATGCATGTTAACGAATGTATGCAGACTGCTTAACATGAGAGACGAGCTGAAAACAGCGGTCTACTCCATAGGTAGATGCTTCCTCACAGAAACCTGTCTCAAAGAAGAAACAGATCTAGGAGATTGGACGCGTGGGTTCTAATGGTATCGCATGGACCGTAGCAATGCAGTCGGGGGCGGCTGCCTATTTTTGATCCAAAGTTTTATGAGACTGTCCCAGTGAACTATAAATGCAATTGCGTGGGTGTTCAGACCACTGTTAGCCTTCTTCACGTCAATCCTCGATTGCTGGTCTTCGGGGTGTACCGTAATCCGGGTGCAACATTAGAGGAAGACGAAGTATTACTGGAATCATTTCAGTCAGCTTGTCAATCAGGCTATCGCTTGCTCGTTCTGGGAGATTTTAATGCTCCTAAGATCGATTGGTCATTGGGATCTGTTAGTGGTAGAAGGTGTGATCACAAGCTCTTCGACCTAGTCAACAGATTCACAATAACACAGCATGTAAGAGTAGCTGCGAGATCCCGACCCGGTCAGATGACCTCAGTGCTGGACTTGATCCTAATTCGACACAGCACGGACTTCACAAGCGTACTGACTGCAGACACAAAATGTGCAACTGTTTCACCGAATAGACAACAAGAAACTTATATTGGGTGCTGGTAAGATGGCCTGGAACCCAACAGTCCTTATAGAGGGCGTTGACAGTCTGTGGTCGATCTACGTCGATAATATTCGGGTTCTTATAGATAAGCACGTCCCTCAGAAACAAGTCGGAGGAAGAGGTTGGAAGCTATGAGTTCGTCCCGGAGTCAAGATGGAGTTTCAACGTAAGTACATAGCTTGGAAGACATATATGCAATATAAGGGATTTAAAAGCTTCATGGTTTACGAAAAAGGTTCGAAATGAAGCAATCAAGGTTGCCATAAATGCTCGTCTAATCTGTGAGCTCAACCTACCTCAAGATATTGAACGGAACCCCACGAGGTTTTGTGGTTATGCTCAATCCAGGTACTCTCTAAGAAAGTAGATTGGGACCACACTCTCCCATAACGGGGAGGTCATATCAACCGACAAGGGCAGACGCGTTTATGGCACAGTTTCAAAGTGGTTGTCGCTCAAATACTGAGTCCCTGGAGCCCCAACCTAATACCGTGAGCTTGCCCATGGTGGATCAGGTCATTGCGCCCTACGAAATTGAGCAAGCGATATTCAAGCTAAACAGCACAAAGTCCGCAAGACCTGACCGCATCCATCCGGCAGTCCTTAAACCAATGGCCAAATTTTTGGCGTCACTATTTGCCCAAATTTTCAATCTCACATTAGAAAAAAGGGATGGTGGTGAGACTGAAAAGAAGCCATTTTATTTCCCATATTCAGAGACAGCAACCGATCAGGAGTTGAAAATTATCGACCAGTGGGCCTGACTAGTGTTGTCATCAATATCCTCGAACGAATGTTACGAGAGAAAATCCGTAAGTTTCTCTGTGAACAGAAATTCTTCAGAGCTCCTCAACATGGCTTCCAAAAGAGAGCTTTTGTCTTGCCAACTTGCTGACGTTGTTAGACACTGTCACGGAGAAAGTGGATAATGGAGAAATGGCCGACATTCAGAAATCCTTTAATTCTGTCATCCACAGGCTTCTATGCTGGAAACTCTGAGAAGCTGGAATCTCTGCTAGAATCTGCGAATGGATGCAGGCATTTCTAGCTGGAAGGTTGTGTAGAGTAAGAGTAAGAGAGGCACTGTAGGACAAAGGTTTTCCGTTGAGTGGAGTCCTTCGGGGATCAATCATCGCCCCTCTGTTTTTCCTGGTATACATAAACGACCCGACCAACGAGTTAGTCTACCCATGTTATCTGTATGCATGTTGAAGTAGCTGCTTGCGTGAGTGTTTGCTGATTGTTATGTGTTAATAAAATGTTGGTGGCCACCTTCCTTGCTCAATTTATTCCTTTTTCATTGATTCGTCTCCTTACGTTGGAATTATTCAAACCGATTACAAACCTTTCTTACAATGTGACACTACTGCACATGTTACACGCGTGACAAATCATCTCTCCTATGAATGCGGACCTTGATGTATTATTAAATCTTGATACTGTTTACTTCTAAAACTTGCTTCCGCGTAGTTTTTCTTCCTCTGTCGAACCTTTGTTTATATGTACCCTGGTTTTATTTTTGCATGACCTCTTCGCCATTACCTGACTGTTGCATTCGGTCATATTTACGTGAACCGTTGATCTCGAATCTTGTATACTTGGTGGATTCAATATCGAGGTGTGTTGTTGTCTTGCACTATTTGGTTTATCATATTGTTTTTTAACATTAGCACCTTATTAATAAGGAACTCGCCAATACGACCGTCTTCCTTTTTTGGATCCCAATCGGTTGCTCGACGGGTTCAGAACATATGGATGCTCGTTATTACATACGTGATCATCGTGGATCCAGCAAAATGGTAGACGTTGTGAGAGGACTAAGCGTTGCTCAAACAACCGACAGACGTCCGGGATTAACAATGCAGACGATATAAAGCTGGTCGGGAGATTGTCGGACTCGACCGCTCCCCAAGGGGACATTCTGAAAGTTTGCGAAAGGACATTAAAGTGGGACCTACCGCTGAACGTTCTCAAAAGTCATATCTTCACTAAAGGTCTCCACTCAACGACCAAGTATTCAAAGGATGCACATGGACAGACAATTGAACTACCAACTAAGCAGCAAACAAGAGACTTGGGTATCCCAGTAACTAGTACGTTTACTCCATCTTCTCAGTGTACCACATCCACGACAAAAGTGCGGTGGGCGCTATATCGACTGGAATCGGCGGTCGCTAACCGTTGTCAAGCGGTGTTCATTCCACTGTATGCGGCCATAGTTCACCCCCATCAGAAATATTGTATCCGAACGTAGGCACCATATCTCAAAAAAGACACAGCCGCCCTCGGAAGAGTACGAAAGCGCGCCACACGTATGGTATGGGGTACGGAGGGTCCAAGCTACCAAGTCCGACCAACTCCGTTGAACTTTTGGTATTGATATGCTCGTCGAGCTTGGCATTCAGGTTGCAAACGTTTCATCCCCAAGCAAGGTGATGATGTCAGCTCGCTTGGCGGTGAAACGTTTGCAACCTGAATGGCAAGCTCGGCGGACATACCAATACCAAATCCATCAACCCGAGCTACGAACAACGCCACCACTGTTCGTTGAACTTATTTTCGCTCAAACGCAGGCGGGTAAGTGGAGACCTTTATGAAATGTACAAAATTACCCACCACACTGGAACAAGTCCCATGGCAGGTTTGCTCGACGTGCGTCAGGACGGAGACTTAAGGGATCATAAGTTCGCAGTCAAGAAAACAAAATCACGAGTTGCCGTCCGATATATATCTTTTCACTAACTGGGTAGTCAAATCGTGGAACAAGTTGTATGCAAAAATCGTTGAGGCAGCGAGCGTAGATATATTCAAAAGAGAGCTAGACAAATTTCGGAGCAACCACTTTTCTACCTTGTACTGACCGAATTATGATTGGTTTCTGCTACTTAGAGCAGCCAGGTTTTGATACTCCTTTTCTTCTGTCCTTACTCTCAGATCATCACTGGAAAAATCAACAGAAAACACAGTCTGGTAAATCTCCAGATCACACCAGTCAATCATCAGGACGTCAACAGGCGATGGCCTTCACCGAGTCCTGAATTTGGAATTTGAAATTGATTCGCTTGCGCGGGCAACTCGAAATTCGGTCAAATTGTGCTTGCTGTTACTGTCTGTTAATATTTTTGTCCTACTGCTGCCCTTTGCATCAAAAATGGCATAATACTGGTGTTATTCGCTATTGAATAACAATTCGTTAACAATTCGTTACGTATTGAGTTATTTGGGCTACACAGCATCTGGTATTTTTCCATATTTTATCTTTTTTACTGAAACACTGCAAACTAACATTACTACATTACATATTACTCGCCCCTGCCGTCAATGAACCGTGTGAGATCTGTCACTGCTGGGACTCAGCAGACACTGTCTGTGACGGCAAGCGTCTGTGACCGGTATGGGCGTAGTGTCTGTACAAAACGGCATGCAGTGCCACCCGTATCAGAAGTGGTGTCATTTCAAGTGTTCTGGACTCAACGAACACCAGTACAAACAGCTAACTTTTTCATCTATCATTTATATCTGCATGAGTTGCAAGTTTGGCGGAAACCAAGGAACCACTCCGCTGCTGACTGGTCTCACAGGGACCACGACAAATGGAGTGTCTCAGAAAACATGCGAATGTAAATGCGGGGCTCTTCTTAGCTCTGTATCTCCGTCTATTTCTTCCATGGGGGTAAGACAGAGGAGTACTAACGGACTCTGTCCGGAATAAAACTGGAACTACATTCCCTGAATGAGTATATAGCGCTTGCCCTCCCTCGTGTTGCGATCACTGGGAAGGCAGTTGCCGTGTCAAGTGCAAACATAGAGGAGGCGGCAATAAAAATATAAGGTACAGCTCTCAGAGAAAAGGGAGTTGTTTTATGGGACCGTTTCCCCACAACCTCCTTCACCCGAGATAACTAAATCAGTCTAACGACTTCATTCTCCCCAGATTTCACAAACCTGGCATTCGCGTGTAGTCTGCCCTCCAGCACATCCAAAAATTCACTTGGCCTTTTGGTAACCTTGTTAGCCATGCTCAGCCCCGAGGCCCCGGGGTTTTGTAGTCGACCAACGCACATCTAAAAGGCGTATCTTTCGACCGCCCTCAGCAAGAGAGGCTGAGACAGCGGACTAAGACTAAGCCACGAATCATAACAGACCGGAAGCTACAACTGAAGACTGAGGACGTAGTTTCTACTCTCGAAGTATCCTGTCTGACTTTTGTGTCTGTTGTAGGAGGTGGAAACAGTCTGCATGGTCATTCCAACAATCGACGCCCCAAGCAACAGGCACGCGCATTGAGGACCCTAAAACCGCGTAAAAGCTGCTTTCAGAGTTACCCACCCCGAAACCCACCAAACGGCTCATCAGAAAATTCTTCCTCCCAAAAATTCGGAACGGAAGTAGCCTGCTAAGGATGCCTCCTGCGACTCAAAAAGCATTAATTTGGCCCACCCCAATGGCTTTCTAACAGCAGTGTCTCCCGAAACCCACGGTTATTGGTGGCTTTCAGCCCTCTAGTAAATGTAATGCTCTGTGGCCTCGTCTAGCACTGCATGGTCAAGACTCACTCCTAGTGGGGGTTGTTTATCGTTCTCCCTCATCCGACGTCTCCGACGAAGGCACCCTTCTGGTAAGCCTGGACAACCTCCTAGCCTACAACGCTTTACTCGTCTGCTTATTACGGGTGACTTCTAATGCACCCAACTGGGCATCAGTTTCTTATCGGGAATGTGGTGCGACGGAATGCGTGGACACAGCACGTCAGCGCTCCGACGCGGCATCGTTTTGGCAAGATTCCCCCTCTGCTCGACTTAGTCATCCCTGATAAGAGCCGTCTGGTAGACACAGTGATCACCAGGCCGCCACTTGGACACAGTTACCACTCATTGTTAGCCTTTGACCCTATCTGTTGTTGGTTACAACAGCCAGCAAATGTCCACAGTTCGGAACATTAATCAAGCAGCTTTTAACGGCCTGAGAACCTACCTAGGTTCACATCTTCTTGACTCTGACTCCTTGGACCAGAGCTACCGTAAGTTTCGAGGCGCAATTCAGAATGAGGACGACTTATTTGTCCCACACAAGCTACACACTCTCTTGTCGACCACCCCTTCGGTGCAGGATGCGTCGCCTTCTCGACGACCACTCCCATTTTATTTGCGCAGCATAAGCTCACAAGAAACTCGGAGGACCTAAGCACGTTCTTCATTGTCGGAAACAGATGTAGGCGGGGAATCGGCGAACACACAAAACTCGTGCAAGAGGAGATCCTCCTTAGAGCTCGCGGAAACAAAAACTAAGTTAAGCATATGTAACGACTAAAAAGGACAAACCTTCTGCTCTTTCTTTACGATTGCCCGACGAAGAGACTTCATCTAGCCCCCTAGTTGCGGCCGAGCCATTCAAGGAGCACTACTCGGCAGTCCGCAACGTCGCATGCCGAATTGGCACCTTCACATACCAATGCAGAAGTTCAGGCAACCACTTGTTACCGCTGGGTTTTCTGTGCTTGATGTTGAAGACCTTCTATTCAACGTTAATTCGTACAGTGCAATGGGTTCTGACATTATCCATCTCAGAATACTCAAGGAAGCAGCGGCCAGTCAGGCTGAACCCTTTTATAAGCACTTTAAGCGGACACTCCAGACTGGCATTTGTCCTAGCGCATGGAAAGGTCGTCGGTCACACTCATATTCAAAGTGAGTGACTGGCACTCACCGGCTAGCTATCGGCCAATCATCCTTACTAGCATTCCGTGTAAAATAATGGAGCGTCCACCGAAGTGCGCCAGCCTTAATCACTTCTTACCAATTCAACTTTTCTCGTCCACCCAGCATGGCTTCCTTCCCAATCGGTCATGCATAACAAACATGCGTATTTTCATGGATAATCTGACGGAGGCCAAAGATGGCCTCATCTCAAATGCTGTCTTTCTTGATTTCACCAAGACTTTTGACCGTGTCCCACACGGCCCCCCGAAACACAACCTGGAAGCTTAGGGTATTCAAGGAGAGGTTCATCGCCGGATTGCCTGTTTCCTTGGTAATAGAAATTTTAGGGTTGAGACCGGATCAGACTTTTTGTCTCCGACTATCATTTCTGCGTGAGTTCCCCAAGAGTCAATGCTAGTGTAGCGACTATTATGAATAATATTCTGCTAATCGCATTCATCTGTACCATTTCGACGATTTTGGTTTTGCACCTGTTTTTATTTTAGTCAGGCTACCCTTTCTTCAACATCCGTTCTGGGGCTTACAACACAACTCGTTAGCTTGACGTGTCTCTCTGTACGCTTTATTTTCCATGGTCGATAATAATACACGGAAGTCAACGCGATGAGCCTTGGTTTTCCATTGTCGATCGGTTGTTGATTGTGAACACTGTCTGGGTTTTATTTTGTTGGATGAGGTCCAACAGTTGGTCCTTTGTTATTAATCATTCACGCTAACGACCTTCCGAACAATATTTCTAGCAACATCTTCTTACACGCAGATGACTTATAAATCTGGGATGTCATTGATGCCAACGCACCATAGATTGATCTTGACGCGATCAAGCGCTGGTCGGACGATTAAAGTCTCCCACTAAATGACAACAAATGTGCTCACATTTCACTTGGTGGCGACTCTGGAAATGCCTTCGTTAAAACTTAATCCTACTGCATACGAACGCGAATAACTGCTACAAACAACGGTGAACGAATAACGCGAATAAAGCCCATTCCCGATTGGTCACCCCAAACCGCGATCAACAAGAACCAATGAGAACACGGACAAAGCAGACTCCGGGTAGCGATGTATTTAACTACCAGACGCTTTGCGAATTTGCGTGAGAAACTGGTCTGTATTTGTAGAAAATCGTTGACCTTGCTGTGGCGTGGGTGCGCGAAGAAATATTTGAGTCCCACGCCGAAGCATATCTCAGTAACGGCTTACGTTATCGGATTTTCGACAGCGGAATCGAATTCTACGGGTCAGGTTTACCCTGGCCCTAACTGCCTTCATGATTCATACTGCGTCTAGCACAGTAGTTATCATGAAAATCGCTCTGAAGAAAGGTCTGGGCATCTGGTTGTCGTCTAACTTGTTCTTCCCCGACCTATACTGCTACATTGGCGTGGCGGTCGGGCTTGTGTACTGTTTTGATTCGGCGGGCTATGCTGACTAGGACTCCGGTCCTTCTAGGTGCAAGCTTGTCAGACAGGCCAAAAGATTGTATGTCGCACTACTGACCGCGCAGGAATGCTTAGGTAGTGAGGCACGATTCTATGGGCATACAGCAGAACTATTTTTATGGTTGCAGCACTGTTGTCTTCCGTATCAGGAAGAAGGGGGTTAGAAAAGGTACCCTTAAACAAAGAGCACTCCGATCGCCCAACGGTTGACCGTGACCGCCGGCGTATTATCCAATACGGTCGAAAAACATCA
>QNGE01004289.1:34647-48654 GCA_008508345.1 Paragonimus westermani
GTACCTGTATCCATACCATTTCTAGTTCTTACGCTTAGTCTTCTTTTAGTATTTGTTGACCTTCTTAGTAACGTTTCCTTCTAGGATATTCTACGTCACTGTTGAGGTGAGCGGCGGCCGGAGCTACAGTACCTTTTGGTCAGGCTCATGACTGTTATGGTGATGATAACTTGTTCTTCGCGTATCAACATGAAATGGCGACAAAAAGGGATATGCCGCTCTTAATATGAGTAAACGCACTTCCCCGCGCATAGACAAGAAACCGTTTCAAACGCTTTACGGGGTTTATATAAGACCGCTCCTCAAGCATGAGAACCAGTTCGTGTATACCGGCCTGAAGAAAGATATATTAACTGTTGAGCCTGTCCAGCGCGCGGCTACCAAGGTGGTCGCCGGCGTGGGGTATGTCACGAGTCTCGACATTAACTTCTTGACCTGTACCCACTTGAGTTTCGAAGACTCCGCGATGATTTAATACTCACTCACTTCCTTGGAGTAGGTCTCGTAGAACAGTTCTTTACCGTGCCGAATGATGACGGCCGGTGGGGACAACAGGAAGCTTTTCAAGCTTCGTTCTGGGACCTTTCTTGGGCAGTGGTTCTTTTGTTACAGCGTTATCAACTATTGGAACGGCCTTCCTTTTGTGGTCCCCAGCAGCGCTTCCGGAGATCGTTTTAAAGCTTTACTTAATTCTCATTTATGTGGAATTTCCTTATGCGAGTAATCTTACTGTTTTTGGTATTCACTGTAATCCCCTTGGGTCTCTGCCTCGAACTCGTGTATCAATCGCTGAATCGCTATCGAGCTCAGTGGCGTGAATGTTTCCGTTGTTTGTCCGAGTTGTCTGTGAAGTAAGTGCATTTAATGACGCGGGGCAGCGGAAGCCGTAAGGAAGCTGTTTTACTGTTGACGCCTCACTCTCCGTTACGGTGAGACTGGACCTTGACGTGGTGTGACGGCTTGCGCATCCCGATGACCTTTTGGGCCAAACTGGACAGAGTTACTGTTATGAATAATCAGATTCGACGGCACAATGATCAATCTTGCGTCAGAAAGAGAAGAGTAGGAGGCCCGTATGATAGGCTTTATTCGTCTAACAATTGACGTATGACAGCTGAAAAGGAAAACGTAAATCGATTACCAACTCAAGGATGAAACAAATAACACAAAATATTATAACATTCTCCCCCACCAAGAAATGTGAGCAGACAAAAATAGTAGGCTACAGCGGAATAACTGAACATGTGTACACTGATCGGTGAAACAATATTTGGTAGTGATCGTCAGTGTGTAATTGGTTTATGCGTCTCTGTTTCTCAGACAATATGGATGAACACGCTGTTGTTGTTTGATTAACGTTTCAAGATTACGTGAGTGGTCGTTGTTGGGTGCATCGTATGCTTCAGTGTTGTGTATGTCAGCTGAGGGAATGCTGTTATGCTGCTCTGTGATAGGGACACAATCAGTGGGTACAGATGAGGTCTCTTCGGTCGAAGGTGTCGACAATCCTTGCAAAGGGGTCTCAGACATGACTTCTCCCTTGGGGGCAGTTGGTGAACAGAAACTGTTCTCTCCATGCCATTAGGAAGGCGAACGTACGCGTACTGTGGATTGCATTGATGTAATTCAACTTCTTCGATGAGTGGGTCATAATTAGACTGTCTGACATTCTTCTTAAACAACACCGGTCCAGGTTTAGTGAGTCACCCCGGAAGGGTTGTTCCGGAGGTCGACCTTCGGCTATAGAGGAATAATCCTTCATGTGGTGTGACATTAGTTGAGGTACACAAGAGTGATCTGACGGAGTGCAACGCATCAAGAAGAACAAATTCCCATTGATTGATGGCCACGTTACGAGATTTCAGGGCGAGCAACACAGTTTTCCAAAGCGTTTAATTCAAACGCTCTACTTGCCGTTACCCTGGGGGTTGTATGGTGTTATACTTGTCGCGACTCCCCTTTCGTGAAGAAACTGTTGAACATTTGACGACATGAACGACGATCCACGATCAGAATGAATGTAGGCCGGAGTACCAAACAACGAGAACAACTGACAAAAACATTTAATGACGGTCTCACTAGTCTGATCAGAACATGCAAAAGCAAAAGGAAATCGAGAATATTCATCAATAATTGTTAATAAATAACGATTGCGGGTTACTGATGGAAGGGGACCCTTAAAATCAATCGACAGTCTTTCGAATGGTTGTGTGGCTTTTATGAGCTCACCTCGAGCTTTCGAGAAAAAACGAGGTTTGATTTCACAGCATATTGAACATTTGGCAACAACGCCTCGAACTTCTTCTACCGAGAAGGGGAGGTTTCTGGCGCGGACGAAGTGCATCAAACGAGAAACGCCGGGATGACAAAGCGATTCATGTAGTCCTTTCAAGCCGATATTTGTCATTAGAGCCCCGCAACAATTTCACGAGAGTGCATCTGCCGCTTGATTGTCTTTACCAGGTCGATAAACAACATCGAACTTGAATGGCGACAGTTCCAGTTTCCAACGTTCAATTTTATCCTTCCTAACCACCCCCCTGTGCTGATTGTCGTAGATGAAGGCGACGGAACGTTGGTCAGTAACAAGTTTAAAATGGTTGCGAAATAGAAAGTGTTTCCATTTACCTATGGATTCCACGACAGCATACACTTCCTTTTCTACGTCGGAATGGTGCCGCTCACTGGACGACAGACTACGCGAGAAGAAGGCTACCGGTCGACCATTTTGATTCAGGGTGGCTGCGATGACCACCTCAGAGGCGTCTGTCTCGATAACCAAAGGGGTATCGTATTGAATAGTAGAAATAGCAGCTTTGCATAACTCGTCTTTCAGAGCCTCGAAGGCTTCTCTGACTTCAGTGGGTAGGGGGAAGGTGGTATTGTGCACAAGTTTGTGAATTTTATCAGAGAAGTGAGATATCCACCGTGATTAGTAAGCGAATAATCCCACTATTCGTTGCTGGGATTTCAAGTCAAGGAGTGGGGCTAATTCTCGCAGAGGTTTCAGGTGATCAGGATCCGGTTCAATACTGTTCTTGGATATCTCATACCCTAGAAGTTTGATTTGTTTGGCGGCGATTATGCTCTTCGATTCATTGAAAGTCAGTCCATATTTTCTGGCCACGTCTAGGAACTTTCGAAGATTGAGGTCATGTTCAACGGAGTTGGTTCCATGGACTGTAATATTGACAACGTCAACAAAGATGTTTTTCAGTCGTTCGCGTGATATTATATTATCAATAGTCGGTTGGAAGCAAGCGACGCCATTCGTCACGTCGAACGGAATCCGACAAAACTGATGCAATCGTCCGCATGTCTCAAAATCCGTAAATGGCTTTTCTTTTTCTCGAATAGGGATCTGATGATAAGCACTCTTTAGATCCAGAGTGCTATAGGTGTCGTACATGGCGATGCGTTCAATCATTGTCGATTTTTGGGAGAGGATAGGCATCCAAGAGGGTATATTTGTTAATTGTTCGACTGTANAGTAGCATGTTTTCGCCTATCCACCCTGCTGTATGCAGCAGATAGGGCGACCCGGTTTATACTGCGAGACGGCTGATGCAGTATGGAATTGTTTGTGTTGTGAGTATTGATGGTTGTGTGTGGGCTGAGAACTAGACAGGAGAACGATTAGGTTTCTCAACCAAAGCCTTTGGCTCAATAGCCTGTACCGCAAGGCAGCGGGTGGATGGCGGTGTACTAGGAATGTTACGTTTTTCGGGAAGAGATACCAGCCGTCTTCCAACCCCCAACCTGGAGGGGCAGGAGACTGTTGGCCTGCCCGGTATGAGTAACTCTGTCCAGTTTAGCCCAACAAGTCATCGAGATGCGCAAGCCGTCACATCACGTCAAGGTCCAGTCTCACCGTGACGGATTGGACTTAACGACGCAGTGTTACTGTGATTAACCTTATCTGTTGTAGAAACTGCAGTCATCTGCAGAGATAGGAGAGGTGGGGAGCTATATTTGATGGGACAGTGGTGGGGTCAGCTGCTGCATGTTTTCACCTATCCACGTTACTGTATGGAGCAGATAGGGTGTATACTGTGGGGCGGCCGATGGAGTATGGAGTTATTGGTGTGTTCAGCATTAATGGTGGTATGTGGGCTGAGATACTGCCAGAACACCCAGACCTAGACACTAGAACGATTTCGGTTCTCAGCCGAAGCCCCTAGTTCATAAGACTGTACCGCAGCACAGCGGGTGAGTGGCAGCGTACCGTAACTGGTACCTTTATCGCGAAAAGACGCCAACCTTCTTCCAACCCCCATCTCGGCGGACCATGAGACTGTGGTTTGTCAGACCTCCACCTATTGGTCTGCCTGTTGTGAGCGACTGTCGGTGTGGTGGCCACACCGTCCAGTTTCACCTAACAGGTCGTCGAGATGCACAAGCCGTCACACCGCGTCAATCTGGTTGTGGTAACTGTTCAGCTCACCGATGACGTCAGTTGAACTCGTTATCGTTTTGCAACAGACAATGTATAGAAGCTGGGAATTGACCCAAGAGTAGTTGCCTCGCTTCTTCCCACATAGCAGCAAACTATAGGCAGAAAGCTTCTAAATGAACTTCCCCTTTTTCTATTTTTCCGGAATAGCTCAGTGGCACTCAATGAGTTACGTAGTAAACAAATAAGAACATTATGCTTAGTTCGATTTATTCATTTCTTTATTTCTGAGAATTGCATTCTGATCGTCTGGTGTCTGATTTAATTGAACTTCCTTCTGTCATGCTTCAGTCTTCATTGAATAGATGACTTTATCTCACATCTGTTTGCAGAATATGCTTTTTCGTCTGGGATACCTCAAATCTCACCATCACAATCTTGTCATTCGGCTTATGTCGAAAAATGGCAATAGAAGAATACCCGCCCCCTATTTGGAGGAGAACTCTGATAGCCAAAAAGCTGTGTACGTCGTGCGATCGTGTTGGCTTAATGTTTTACTTTGTCCCATCCAGATCCAAGGATCCCTTGTAGTTCTTGTTTGAGATAATTACCTTGTTCTAGACACTTATTGGAAGAATTCTCAAAATCTTCTATTCCTTCGAAGTACGTTCCGTATTTGCCACGTTTCCCATCCTAGAAGGTCGCACTTTGTATCGAAATTGCGCCTCAAAAGGGCGTCTACGTCAAGTGATGGAAGTATCAATAACCCGGTGGTTTCGAAGGAAAACACTGTGGAGCTTGCAGCTGTGAAGCCTACTAAGTAAGTTCATCATTCTGTTATATCGCCTTTGTGAAGAGAGGCATGCAGATCACCCTCAGTTGTAACTGGGTCCAAGTAAGTAATCTCGCCTCCCGCCTCTACTCACAGAACTTTGCTAGAAAATCTAGCTGATATGTTATCGTCTGCACAGTTGGAAAAACCTCGTGGTAAGTCGTCGTCTGCTCAAGAATTTCGTTTGTTTGTTCATCTGTCTAGGTTTCTCTTCACGATTTTCTCGAAAGTAAACCGATTTTCACTCTGATTGCGAGCATCAACTTTAGTTTACCGACACCATTAAGATTGGATTTGTTCGTTCGAGACGGTGTTCCGGTGCTAGGTTTGTTATCACTCTACTCTACTCTACTTTTCTAAGATTTCAAGAGACAGAAGGTATCTGTTCAAGTCAACTGCCCTGTTTTCGACGTTGTTGATAATCTTGAGGCGTCTCTCAGGTCTTCCAGTTCACCGTACAATCAGTTTGAAGAGTGGCTGCAGTGGACAGTGGAGGGTAAAATGTGGAGATTTCCCATCGATAACGAACAAGGTGGGTTTGTTAATTGCTATCGTATTTCTGTGTGAGTCACATAGCAGCTGTTAGTTCGATGCCTCTTGTGCGTTGACAATTCTGCAAGGATCGTGAAATTTATCTGCGCACGAGTTCATTGGTGATATTTTTTCACCTGACGACTAATCTCGAGGCAGATACGATCAACAGGTCGACGTGTGCGACTAACTGGTGTGTTCATTTAGTTAAACTGCTAGTCAACGTGAGTGCTGTGTGTGGCTTCCGATCGTGCACTGATTTGCTCGGGGTTCTCTCGGTTATTGTGTGAGTCCACTTAGTTCCAAATAAAGTGACATGTTCAAACTGACAAACACCAGTGCCGTATACTTACCGGTTCACCCCAGGATCTCATCCACCGAGCAACATCGAGATCATTCGATACGTGTCCGGCATGCAATGTTCGCAGTGTCGTTCCGTTTGAAACCACTGTTCATATAGCTTCCTGTTGGGAAAAGCACTTTTTCTTAAAAAATTCGCTGTATTTCCCAAGGGAAATAGATGCTTCGATTTTGAGAACTCGAATGTCCGCCATCATTCTGGAAGATTCGAGTTCGCGCGTTTGCTTTTGATTGGCCCGTTCAGTGTCCTAGGACCAAGGCCATCGAGAACCTATAAATACAGCCGTTTTGGGCCACTGTTTTGCCTTCAGGCTGAGCAACAAATAAAGCTCGTTTGAAGGCCGTTCTTTTCCTTTCTTGTTGGGGGGGTTCTACGTTGCGAGAGTTGGGTCCGAGTACTTGCGTTCCGATTATTCGTATCGTTTGCGATATCGTTGCGTTTCATTCGTGATCGAGGTACTGTTCGCGGTCTTCCTGTCCGTTCTTGCCTTGCTCTCTCAGGGGATCGTAACACTTCCAAACGCTGAGTTTCTGTATGGTTGCTGGATCATCCGCTAGCCTGAGTATTCCGTGCGGCAACCGGTTAACATAGCTACTTGCTTGGAGCTTTCGAAACAACTGGGAAGGATCGCGAAACTTGGCGAACACAAAACACCACTGAGATGTTACCATGATCTCCCAGAGCCTTCCTCATCTTTTCCAGGCAATCTGGAAAATCATTGATGAGTCGACGCCCAAGAACACTTTTAGCAGCGGTTTAACTGCATACCATACAAACCGGCACTGTCGGTTTGTCGTTGTCAGCATGCTGTCCGCGGATGACCTAACCAAAATTGTGTTGTTGTCGTACTCAGTATTAGCCAACCTCCCACCTGGCAGAAGCTCCACTCAGTGTTCTTCGGGATTCCAGAGTGCCGTCTACAACATCATCCGCTATATAATTGAAGGGAAGGTTTGAGTCGGAAATCCCTGTCGAATGTTCGAGATGTCCTCCTGCATAGACGTACTCTGCACTAGAACTGCTCACACAACTGCTCGAATAAATGACTTACTTCATCAGGACGAGTTGAAACGGTTCCAGAGGGCACTCCGGTCAGCTAAGTCTAAAGCAACCTTTAGATCCAAAAATTCAACGATTGGCTGTGCACAAAGGTGCCGATGCTCTGATGCCTGCCGCAAAATGATGGGTTGATCGACGCACCCGGGACCAGGTCAGAAACCCCTCTTATTTTCTTGATTGTACTCTGTGTTTCAGACGCTGCCGCATTATGGACCTGTCACCATCTAGGATCCGAGTGAGAAAATACTGATTATCACGGGCTGTTCGGGCTTCCTGTGAACATGTGGTCAACTGTTAACAGATGCCAATCGTGAGGCACCTCTTCAGTCTTTTGGTCACTTCAGACGAGTCTTTGGAAGCGGCTGCAGGACATTCCCGACGTGGGTCTTTATCGCATCGTAAGAGTACGCGAGCAACATTGTTCTAATAGATGAGGTTCACATGGAATCTTGATCGTCTTAGGTTAATTGTGTCAGTTTTGCGTTATCCTGACATATTCTTACGGTGAGGTGTTTCAAGACTCTAATCTCTGCTCTCATCATTAATGACGAGTTGTCCGGTATTCGAGCAGTTAACGCAGCTTAAGGACTTACCGGCGGGATGTTTCATGTCTATAAGATCACAAGTTGTATAACCCAGATGATTTTCGGATGATTTTTCTCAATCTACGCCGCCTGTGACTCCTGCATGATCTCATTCTTCCAGTCAAAAGTTGAGTGTACGAGCGGTTTTAGTGTTCACTTGCGTAACCTAACTCGTTCGCAGGCAGGATGTTCACAGAGTATTTGTTTTCGGCCATTAGTGTTTCCGAGGCATTAGTAGTGTGTCGTGGGGACGCGGTGGTCGTAGCGACAAATTTGGAGCCTACTGATTCCATTTCACAGGCCTATTTGATTTTCGATAACTACCCTGTGCTCTTCCATCTCGTCTGAGCTGCGAGTACTGTGAAGCTCAATGTCAGTGAGAGGATCTACGAATTTGCCTTTACGCACGAAACGCCGGGTAGGGCTCTGTCTGTGGCTGACTCTCAGCACAACCGGCCGCAAGGGACTTAACTGTTCGTCTTTCATGAGTAGTATCTACTGATGTTCTTCCGGAAGCAGAAGTTCAGGTTTTGACAACTAAGAGGGTTGAACTGATACTATTACCAAATCCAAACACTTGGTTGCAACTGTGAGCATCATCTGAGCTCGTGCGGAACAATGCTGTGGCTTGTGTTATCTGCTCGTCTACTAAACAGTGCGTGTGATGTAAGATTGCGGTGGTGAATTATGATAATTTGTTCAATTACAATAGCTTCCTGCTGCCTCCCTCAGGGCGTTTCGACGGACCAGCCATCGACAAGGACATCAGTGGTGGTTTGGTGCAACATTACTTTTCATCTGTGCTGGACTTCCCGAGTGGAAGTGCTAGTGTAGTGATTTATCCTAGCCAGCTTTCTCTCCTACTGTCCAAACAGAACAACTTTATGTCCGTCATATTGTCGCAGTTCGTTAAAGCCGTAAAGTTTCAGTACTCCTGTGACAGTTTACCAACAGCTTACCAATTTGAAGGATCACCTGACGTGATATGTACTTGTGGCTGACTAATTCAGCACAGTGTGACACACTTCAGCCGGTCCATCCTGCCAAGTAGGTGAGCGATTTTTAGCCCACGGGCTGTAACTACAAAGCTGATCGCATTAGGATGCTCTAAAGTGCTCTGAGTCAGGCTATCCAACGATGTGTTTTGTAACATGTTTATCCTTGCCAATGTGAAGAGGGACGCTGCATCTAAGTAATCGTTTGTCTTCATCGTCTCTGTTTTTCCTGCCGTTGTCCACGATCAATACCAAGTAGTTGTTACAAAGCATATCACATACTGACGAGAAGCTCACGTCTGGGAACTGCCATACGCCACGGGATCCAAGTGGATAAAGTAAAAGGTTTATCCATCGGAGCGTGCTGATTTGGTCATTTTTACACGAACAGATGGACACTAAAAGACTGCGTTCAGTGTTTGAAGGGATTGTGCAAACCAAGCAAAGATTTTGTTTCCAGTTCATATATATCTGACCCTAAATGGAGGCTGCGTAAAGTATGCAGGCTCCTCCGTAGTATTTAAACCGTGTCGTACCGTCTCAACATTGTGTTCAACACGCAGCAAATGCATTGCATGTTATTCGGGCGATTCTGCATCACTTTGTGAACATTTTCACCTACACACTTCGTTGGATCCGAACATCTCCGATGTGACAGAAGTGTATATCAGGTTAACGTTGTCGGCATAGTTAAAATTGATTTAATCAAAGTTGAATAAATCCGGCTCCAAAGTAATATCCCTTTTTATCCAGCAAACGTTGAAAATGATCCTCACAGGCTCGAACGTCACATCAGATCTCAAATGACATCGTACTCTTCTCCCAAATGGTCCACATAGATTCCATGCATTCCTCGCAACCGGACCGTCATCTGAGCGTTCCTAAATATATTGGTTTTTAACATTGGTATTTCCATAAGGCGATTGTTTTTTTGTTTGTCTCTTCCGACTTTATCCAGTTCTATCTGGCACCTGCATATGTAATAGATTCATTTCATTCATCCCCATCATCATCATCATCATCATCATCAACAGTAACAACGCCAGTACTGATGCGCAAATATGATGGTTCGAAGACAAAACACCCTTGGTTATGCGACAGAGGGGACAGGGTCCAAACTCCGTAACTTTGTGTGCAGACTATCACGTTGGCCCACAGAGTGACGGTAATAGATAATTACAAGTTTAGGGAGAAGTAAGAAGGTAAAGAAGAAGAGTCAGAGGCATCACAACATGAAAAGTCAACTGGCACAGACTCACCATAGACTGTCTGTCACGCCAAAGTATCGCTGTGGCCAACTGGCGCAAGGTGCGTAATCGACAGATAATGACGGCATAAAAAAATCAAGTCGTTCACAAAGGAGTTGGTCACTGTAGGTCGGGTTCCTCTCCCGACTTGGGGCCCTCGCGACTCCGACAATCGGTGGCTGGAAACGTTGGGTGAAATTCAGGCTAATCGGGCTCGGTAGTTTGATTGTTGTCGTTCGGCCGAGTTTTCTGTGAAGTGAGTGCATTTAATGATGCAGGACAGTGAGATCTGTAAGGAGGCTGCTTTGATGACGACACCCTACTTTCATTTTACAGCTCGATTATTTGTTTGCTAGTTGTAGGCACCTTGGTGTTGAATGTAATGATACAGACGTGGCAATTTTGCTTCAAATTGTGTGGACGACAGAGACCATCTACCGCGGTGGTTCAATGAAAGTATCAGGTGCTTGCACTTACCATATACATACATTCTATTCGCGGGATTCGTTCAATCGACACGTCGACATAGACAGCCATTACGTCAGCATCGTTGACGCTGAAACGAAGAACGAACAAAGACAGATCGACGGGCAGCAGAACAATCTCATTCCGACAGATTTGTTTGATAACGGATCCTAGTGTGGATTAGAAACTTCACGATAAATCGTTCGTTAATCAGTGTGCCCTCTTTTTCGATTACTTTAAGTATATATATATATATATATAATATATATATATATATAGCACATGACAATCACAGAGCAGTGAACGTATCAAAATATCGTAAGTAATGTGTAAGAGGAAGGAGGCTAAAGTAGGAAGACAAAAAAGAATATGTCGGGAGAAGGAAACTCGTGTGGGGGACGGATAAGGAGGACGTTACAACGATACACGCAGAGACTAGCAACACGATCGCCGTTGACTTGTTTTTCATGCCAGACAGAATCCTCAGCCAAGCTTGTTGATGTCATTCACACCCCAGTCAGGAAGCCGGGAGCGGCCTACTGAAGCAAGCCTCGGAACAAGTGATTTCACATCCCGAACCCAAGTCATGTACTGACCACCATACCTTCGCTTTCAGCCTATCCCGCCAAATGCAAACAAGGCGCAATGCGGTAGACGGTAAATTGGCTTTCATAAGATGTGGCCGAGCCGATGAAGCTTGTGAGATGAGATCAATATGCCTAAGACTCAACAGTGTATCCATTCCAAAGACACGGTCCTCTCATCAAACGTCCCTAATGCTTCGGAGGCACCAATGGTCAAGGGTGGGTACTGCGCGAACATCCTGCGCACGAATGGACCGAGTTTCGGTGCCGTCCAATAGGACTGCGCTTACGGTTGCATTATGTACTCGGTCCTTCACAGAAACACAGACCATGGTGACACGACAGATGGCTTAAGCTGGCAAACGCCATCCGAACCTTTTTCTGCGCAACTTGTAGCCTCTTCAGACTAATGTTACAGCTCCCAAGGCACATGAACTTCTCGACTATTCCCAACTGCTCACCACAAGAAGTGAGGGTGTAAAGTTCCGCCAATCTCGCAACAGCACCTTGCACTTAATAGGCACAAAGGCTATACTAGACTGACGAACTGAAGTCTCTGATCTGAGATGTTCTGGGTTCTCTATTACTGTTGTAACCCTTGACTCAATACGCTGATTCGTCCACGGTGTAATAAGACGATTGATAGGAAATCGGGTTCTCCTCCTCGATATAATTAACACGGTGGTCCCTGTCAATTGCGCCCAAGACAAGCCAAAGGACGGGTGGAAAAAAGCCATTTTATTCTGCTCCGAAAACGTGTGCGACAAGGAAAAAATTGCATGGTATTTGTAAAGTGCATAGTGACCTACCAACACTATTGAACCAGAAGATCGAAGGACAGACATCAAAAAAATAGTTAGGGTCATTAAGCTACCAATAAGCATAACGGAATAGAGGCCATACAGGCAAAAGAAACAGTGAAGGCCACTTCTCGATTGTTCACGACAGTTCCGCATATTATGATCGGGCAGGGTCGTTTTCTCGAGGGAGGAGGCGGTTTTGGACGGAAAAAATGGATTCTTCCAACAATTAGGGTGATGCCGCCCGCATACTCTGTTTCGAAGTTGAGTTTCTGAAAGCGGTTTCACGTCATCATATTCGCAGTCTATCAGGGCACACTCTAGACACTTGTCTACTAGGATGGGAATGCGAAGACTGGATGACTTTGTCGCGCCCTACTTAAGATGCTAAGGATCGGTGATACGCTGTCTTAAGCCGTAACTGTGCTTCAGTAAATTGCTTCCAGGGTGTTGACGTACTTCTGAGGTACCCCTTCCCTGATGAACAGCGCCAGGGTGTAGCTGTGTCAACAGAATCGAAAGCCCTTGCGATATTTAAGAAGACAACAGTTGGCCTTCCACATGAACAACGGAGTTCAAGCATCTGGTGAAGTTTGAACATGTGGTCAATCCAGGGACGACCTAGGCGAAACCCAGCTTGCTCCTTTCTGTTTGCGCGTCTTACTTAGTCTACGAAGTGCAGTGGCTAGGGGCAACTTTGACGCAATAGACTCCGGGTGGTTTGCACACGAAGTGCGTTTAGGTGGTAGGTTTGGGATGGCATCACATCAGTCGGACAATGGCTAGCGATCATTGCAGCTGTGCGCTGAGCATAAGCTGCTTTTAGCCAGCACTGGTTTTAGGCATCGTGCACGTCATTGCTATACTTGGCGCCCTCCCTCTCTGAGTCAGACTTGGTCTCAGATAGACCACATAGCTGTTAGTTATAGGTGGCGGGGTTCCATACAGGACTGTCGTTCTTATTGGAGCACGTACCTAGACTCAGATCATGCGCTGGTACGTTGTCGTTTCGTACTCACTTTTGCTCGAAAATGACCCCACCGACAGGAACGATTGGCGGTGGAGAAACTGATAATACCGTCGGTAAAGCATAAGTATCAAACCAGCTTAGAAACCCGCCTCAGTAGTTCTCACTCCGATGAACCTGACCGCCTCTGGACCCAGATCACACAGGCCATTCGTGAAGCAGGTACTGTAGCATTCGGCACGGGGGTACATGGAATGAACAAACATTGGATCTCGGAGAAATCTCTGGAGTTGTTAGAAGCTAGGCGGAACATTCCTCCTGGCAGTTCATATAACAAGTGTAGAAAAGATGTCCGTAGGAAACTGAAACATAGCCTACATGCTGATTGTGAGGCTTGGTTATTGGGGAAAGTTGAGGAGATGGAGACGGCTTTTGCTTCAGGAAACACTGGCAAACTGTTTAAGCTTATCGGTGCCACTGGTCCCAGGCGACCGTCTGTCAGTGAAGCTATCAGCGAGACAGATGGCACATTCATCTATAATAAGTCCAGAAGGTTAGAGCGGTGGGCGGAACACTTTGAGGGTCAATTTAACAGGCCTCCTTTTTCTACCGCGTTGCCACCACAAACTTGTGATGTAGTGCCCTTGTCGGTAGACTTGGAACCACCCACTGAGACTGAGGTCCGCAATTGCATTGCAGCTCTCAAGCGTAATAAGGCTGCTGTTCTGGATGACCTCGTGCCAGCACTTTTCAAAGGTGGAGAGGCGTTGATAGAAGCTTTGACTCATTTATTTCAACTCGTGTGGATGACGGAAACTATCCCCTCGCTTTGGGGTCACCCGATAATAGTACCTATATTCAAGAAAGGTATCGGGGGCTCTTGCGAAAACCATACGGGAATCCGTTTGACCCCAGTCATTTCTAGGGTTCTAGCATCCATTGTACTTTGTCAACTCGCTGCAGCTCGAGAGGTAAACATTAGGGAAGAACATGCAGGATTTTGTCCCGGGCGTGGATGTGTAGATCACAGTTTCACTCTTCGTCAAATTCTGGAGCAGCGTCATGTATACCGCCGGCCAACAATTGTTGTGTTTCTCGACTATAAAGGTGCGTTCGATTCAGTGGATCGATCTACACTTTTAGAGTCGCTCAAACGCAGAGGTGTGCCGACTAAGTACGTGAACATACT
>QNGE01004289.1:49093-64394 GCA_008508345.1 Paragonimus westermani
GGGGGGGGAGAATCTTCTTGCAGTACGCAGCAGACTTAGCGTAGTGGAATTAATTGCGGACGCCTACCGTGAGTTCTTCTATTTGCTTTGAGGTACTGTTGCCCCAACTCTTTGTTCCACTACATGTGATACTAGATGTTCCCGTTCTCTTTATAGTGTCTAATCGGTAAGGTATTTGAACCCTGGTTTCTCTTTTCATAGGTTGTGTGCCCTGTTTGTGTTTCGATTACAGTTACCATTCTGCACCCTCTTGATCTGTAGATTGGGAAGAGAAGCAAGTCTCATTTGCCGACCACACCTTTCTGGACAAACACATTGACTCGGAGCTTCTTAAATGTGGCCCAGTCGCGTCATTCATGGAACTCGTGTGTCAAGGTCTTGCCCAGAACCCGAATTTCACGGTGGAACAGAAACGTCAACATTTGAAGTGGTACGCCGCCTACTTGAAAAATAAAATACCGATGGTCGAGGCCTCTGTTCGAGAAGAACTGAGGCTGGCGGAATTAGAGAAACGGGCTCGCGGCTCCAGCCAATCACACTTGCATGAAACATGATGCTCACATTTTGTATAAAAAATCTTTTCTTAATTGCCTCCGTTGTTTGCAGTCGATATAATTAAAAATGTTCTTTTGGTGGCTTGTTGAAACATTAATGTAGAACGCCAAAATGTCTCCTCTGCCCAAATCATTACTTGCAGGTAGCGACCGTTAAATCGGCAACAACGAACTGGGACCAACCACTTCGATCGTTTCAAGTTTGGATCACTCCACTACCAGCGTGTAGCCCGGAGTTTCCACACGACAGTTAGGAACTGTATTTTTGTCATGCGACCGTTATCCGTATCTCATTTCTTTTTGCCCGAATGTGATGCTACTTGTCGCTGCGTTGTCCCGTGTTACTCAGCAAGAAGTAGGCGCGCCCACGTTCTTCGGTCTCCTAACCCAAATCTGGTTGGACGTTGTGGTAGTGAAAATCTGCTCGATTCTCTGCTTACCCAAACGCCAGCGTAATAGGCGCTCCAGCAAGGGGAAAATCCGAACGTCGCGTTAAGATACCACACTGGGATTGGAAGAACAACGTTATTCGCTAAGTCCTTTGTTTTTATATTGCACCAGCCCGCTTACAGTTTGTGACTGCATGTGCCGTTATGGTCGGCCAATGAAAAAACATATCCTTAATGGGGGTTCTTGAATACTTAGTAAGAACTGCTTAATACAACCAGTCTGAGGTATTATCACTTACGCGGGAGAGTTCAATCCAAGTACGACTTGGCGGGTTATTCCAATTTCTTGATTCCGAGTATTACAATTGTTCAAGGAAATGCTGTTTTGCACCCTTGTTTTTGGCTTTATTGAATGATTAGAACGCAAGGAAAGCCGTGTCTCTCGTGCGTGCTTCTCTGTCCACGTCTAATACTTTTGAGCCTGGAATTTCGGATTAGCTGAAGAACTATTGTGCGACTTACAGGACTAAAAAGTTGCTGTTTTGGAAACCCACAAAACCTGACAACCTAACTACTCTGTCCGGACTTTAGTGCATGAATACTTATCGAAGAAATTGGGACCAGAACCTTGCTTGCCGGACGGTTCGTTGAACCTGCTACCTTCAAATATGCTGATCGTGGTCTAGCCACCCGATAGAAGCTCACCATTAAAACAGGCTACACAGGACGACGAACCACCTGATTCAGACGGATCAGCGTACGAATTTGATATTTTTGAATGAAACATGTTTGGTATGGTGGGTACAAACATTGTTCGATGTTGCTAGCGCGACAAAGCAAGCGCACACAGTATTAGCTAAGACTTGTCAGATGGAAGTGCTGCACTTCTGAGGGGCCTTATTGGTTCACTGCCAGGTCCAGTGGATAATCTGACAACCTACTGTATGTACGTTAAAACGCTGTCTTGACGTATGCAGAATACTTCCAGCAGGTCAACCTCTCAGTGAAAACGTTTCCAACACAAACAAGTGTTTTTGTTACTTGGCTTACTGACCTGAGACTGGCCGAGGATACTCATTCCGAAATCGCAAAAGAATGAGGATCGGCTTATACAAAACTAGACGAATGCGAGATACACGGCTGGAATCCACCAATATCTTGTGCTATTTTAAACCGTGGTTCACACTTTAAAATGATGACTGAAGTTGGACTGCTCTATAGATTCCATCGCATAAGCCTGACTCTTTCTCGACAGTTGATACCTACCTGTATACTTCATTGGAAGGTGCAATCGTTTCTAACCATTAGTCATTTGTGATGTAGAAGCAAATTGTGGTAACAATCCGCAAGTTTCCAATGCGTGAATTTAGAGACTGTACGATGTGATTGCATTCACATTCCGCCCAGGGTTGCTGTAGAGTTCGTCATGATGAATATGGTGACCACTGTTTACGAGGTGTTAGCAGAAATTGCTGGACGTCGTTTTCTGTTCCGTTTGTCTTTTTAGATTTTTGGCGTACAATTCGCCATAGAATAAACTGCCGGCCGACGTTAACATCAATTCTTAAGCCGTTTAAGTGACAGGAAACAAACTACCTAGGTAAAGCTACAGTAACAGTGAGCGTTCACAACATGTGAGACTTAATATATTGTTCTTGGGGTGGTACGATCAGCTCATATTTTCGGGAAACGGAAATCACTTCACTCCTGTTGAGACGGGTAGAGACACTCTTGGTTTGCCACGTATTCCAACTATTCTATTTATTTTGACTGTTGGCACTATTGGCATTGTTTGGTTGCATGTCTGTATTTTCTCGTTTGTTCGACCGTCCAAGGTCACAGTTGCAATTTCCGGTCGCTAGCTTTCGTTGTGCTTTGCTTACGGCTTGCTTTCTCGGTCTCCTTGCAATAAACGTTGTTGTCCCTTAATCAGTTTTTCTGGTTTAATTATTGTGTAGTTTATAGATAATGAACCCGCTTTGTGGTTTAGGTACTTAGAGGCGGAGTTCTACAACCAGCGTGTTACGGCTGGTCAAGCTAAATTTAGCCAACTTTTGGCCAGGCTTCCCAAGGATGTCACGATGCAAGTGTGTGATCTCTTGCTGAATTTACCAGCCGAACATAAATATGAAGCCGTTATCAAACAGGTCACACCGTCTGATAAATCTCTGCTACAACAGCTTTAGAGATCTGAAACTGGGAGACAAGCGACCGTCTGACCTGTTGCTTCAAATGCAACAGTTGCTGGGGTCCTCATCCATGGTTGAGAAACTCCTCAAGGATTTGTGGATGCAACGTCTCCCGGTCAACACACAAGTCCTTGTTGGACGCAGCACAACTCGCTGATGAGATTCAGAACCGTTTTTACACCGTCTCCCCTGTCTCCATTACAGCGGTGACGAATCGTACGGCAAAGGAGATCCCGAACTTTTCAGCTTCACAGCACTCATCTCGTCCGCCACCCGGTAATCGGCGCACGGTTCGGGCGGAGACAGCAGCTTTTCGGCGAGATTCTGCCCGCCTTAAGACAAGATTCCCTTCGCGTCGACGTCGGAGCAAGTCCCCGCGTAAAAGCCCTTCGGCATCTAGTGACTTGTGCTGGTACCACAAGTTCGGCAATCGAGCGAAGCGTTGCGTCGCCCCTTGTGAATGCTTCAATCAAGGAAACCCCCAAGCCGGCCCGTAGTGGCGACAAACGCGACCGACACCCTCCCTAACAGTCGCCTCCTTCGTATTAAGGATTTAAGCTCGGGAATCACGTTCCTGGTCGATAACGGGACGTAAGTCGGCGTGACTCCTGCATGATCTGGCGAGGCGACTCTCTCTCCCTTGCCCATGTTTCGTGCCACTAACGGCACACCCATTCACATCTATGGTAAACGCTCACTCACGCTTGACTTCGGCCTGCGGCGAACATTTCGCTGGGTTTTCGCAGTTGCAGCCTCACCTTCCGTTATTTCGACCTCGTGGTCGATAAACGAAGACGGAAACTGGTCGGTTCCCGTACAGAAATTAGCATCAACGGCACCCAGGCATACTCAGAGGCCATCAGTCCTCTTATTGTTCAGCCTGAAATCCCTCAGCCTTACGCATCTTTATTTTTAGATTTCCAACAGCTCCTTCGATCTGCGAACGAACCCCTTCCAGTCACTTCGACATGCACTCACCACATTAGAACTAAAGGCCCACCAGTCTCCTGTGGACCAAGACGCCTGGCCCGGACAAACTTAAAGTAGCTAGTGCGGAGTTCGAACACATGCTCGAACTCGGGATAATCCACTCTTCAAAAAGTCCATGGGCCTCTCCACTTCACATGGTCCCCAAGAAGTCAGGTGACTGACGCCCTTGTGGCGATTATCGTGTCCTCAACAAGGTCACGGTGCCTGAGAGATATCCCATTCCCCATATACAGGACCTGACAGCTTGCCTTTCTGAAAGGCCGTATTCAGTAAGATTGTTCTTGTCCGTGCCTACCTCCAGACCCTGGTAGGGGAGACGGATATCCCCAAAACGGCTGTCATCACGCTTTTTGGTCTATTCGGATTTCTCCGAATGCCATTTGACTTTGGCAACGCTGCACAAACCTTTCGGCGTTTCATCGATGAAGTATACGGAGGTTTGGATTTCGTCTACCCCTAGATGATAAATTAGTGGCTAGTACTTCCGAAGAACATCTGCAGCACCTTCATTCCTTGTTCGCTAGGTTAGCCCAGCACGGAATAACCATCAACTCAGCCAAGTGCGAACTCGAAAAAGGGAGCATAGAATTTTTGGGTCACATTATTTCCGTCTCCGGTATTCAAGTTCTGCCAGCAAAGGTAGGTGCTGTCAGTGATTTCTCTGAGCCGACATCTTTTAGACAACTTCGTCGTTTTACTGGCCTAGTTAATTACTACCGCCGGTCTATCCCTAATTGTGCGCAAATCCTGCAACCCCTCACGGACTCCGAGGCAGTACAGGTAAATTCAATTTCACGGGCGCAGCACGCTCAGTTTTGTAGAGCTTAAAAAAGTAATATCCAATGTTGCTCTTCTGGCCCACCCAGGCCCCACTTTCTCTTCACGGATGCTTCGAGCGTATCTGTCGGTGCTGTATTACAACAGTTTGTCGACGGCCCCTAGGTTTCTTCTCCAAGCGCTTGTTACCGGCCAAACTACGCTGTCGCACGTTTGGAAGAGAATTACTTGCTATTTACCTGGGTATCCGTCATGCGTTGGAAGGTCGTCTCGTCATTGTGTTCGCTGATCATAAACCTTTGATGTATGCACTCGGATCTTCGTCGGACAGGTACTCCCCAGGGAGATCAGACAGCTTGACTATGTTCCACAGTTTACCTGCGACGTGGTATGTTCCAGGTCCCCTCAATTCTGTCGCCGACGCTCTTTCACGCGTCCACGCCACCCTAGTCACACCTGCTTCCGTTAACCTTAATGACCTAGCTGCAGCCCAGGCGCGTGAGCCCGATTCCCAAACATTCTTGCAACACTACTTAAAGCTGCGCACCATTCTGTCGCCTAATGCAGATGGAACCATTCTTTGTAACATGACTACAGGTATTCCAAGACCTGTAGTGCCTCAGCGTACCGGCGTGCTATCTTCAACCAGCTTCATAATCTCTCGCACCCTGGTATTCGAGCTACAGTTAAGCTAGTAACGAATCGATTCGTTTGGCCTGAAGTCAGCTCAGACGTTCGTAGTTGAGCACGCGCTTGCCTTCAATGCTAATGTTCCAAGGTGCATAAGCACACACGAAGCCGAATTTCCTTATTTGGTCTTCCAGATGCCAGGTTTTTACATGTCCATTTAGACCTGGTTGGACCCTTATCACCTTCACATGGCTACGTCTACATCCTAACCTGTGTTGACCGAGTATCAAGCTGACCGGATGCCGTCCCACTTAGGAATTGCTCCTCCGAGACTGTCGTGAACGCCTTATTGGAACGTTGGGTGACCAATTACGGATGCCCTAGAACCAATACGACAAACCGCGGTTCGCATTTTGAATGCTCAACATTCGAAGTTATGACGAACTTTCTTGGATGCCGGCACATTCGCACCACGACATACCATCCGTCCTCGAATGGTGTAGTGGAACGTTTCCATAGGCAGCTTAACGCTTCACTTTGCGCCACCACTAGTCAGGTGTGGAGCGAAGTACTCCCTTTAGTACTTTTAGGTATCAGAAACACACTGAAGGCTGACCTCCAAAACATACCAGCAGAACTATTCTATGGCTGTACGCTGCGTTTGCTCGGTGAATTTGTTTCACCCCCTCCAACTTCTTCCCTTCCTTCGAACTTGGCTTCGACACTATCGCAATACATGCGACAAATTCAGCCCACGCCCCCTCGCGAACAGAACAGGCCATTGCACATGCACAGAGATTCGATTACTTGTTCACATGTGCTCGTCCGTTGCGACGACGTACGCAAATCGCTGCAGCCACCTTACTCGGGCCCCTTCAAAGTGCTTCGACGAACACCCAAGCACTTCACGATCGATCGTAATGGTCGTCGTGACACCAATTCCATCAATCGCCTTGAAGTCGCCTATGTGGATGACGATATTACCCGAGCTCTTCCGCAGCCATCCGTGGCAGCGCCCGACCCTACACCGCCCCTTCGCCAGTCGCCTCCACGCCACCTGCCCCGCGCCAAACGCGACCAGGACGTCACGTCCACTTCCCAGCACGTTTTGCAGACATTGTTTATTATACATAGTTGTTTCCTTTTTTCTTCCCCAGTGACCTTCTCATTTTGGAGATAGAGAAACAAAAAACCGCAAAGCACAAAATGGACAAAAAAACATTTTGTACAACAGTACGTGAAGTTCAACAAACATTAGAAGGTTACACGGTGAGCCTGTATATAATTTTTGCTTGCCAGATACTTATTTTCTTTCTACATTACAGGTCACGCGCAGAGCAGGGTGGGGAGAGTGCACACTCTCGTCTGTCGTTATTGTGTTGGGCAGCCTGCTCCGACAGCGCCACCTTGGGGACGCATGGACAATTCCGGATATTGCAAGCAGACCGACTCCTCTTCAACGTGGCATATGCCGGCCCCCACGCAACCCGCGGTAACTTCGATGTCCCTAGTTCTATTTTCTTTTGCCTTTGTCGAAGGCTTTCAAGAGTGGAGCCTTCTAGAGGGGACCGTCGTAGAAACACTCTTGGTTTGCCGCGTATTCCAACTATTCTATTTATTTTGACTGTTGGCACTATTGGCATTGTTTGGTTGCATGTCTGTATTTTCTCGTTTGTTCGACCGTCCAAGGTCACAGTTGCAATTTCCGGTCGCTAGCTTTCGTTGTGCTTTGCTTACGGCTTGCTTTCTCGGTCTCCTTGCAATAAACGTTGTTGTCCCTTAATCAGTTTTTCTGGTTTAATTATTGTGGAGTTTAGGCACGATTCTACACAAACGTACCAATCCTCTACAATCTCCAGTGAATAAATCCTACCAGGTAGTCCTTGGTAAGTTATTTTTGCCAGACAGCTGCACTTGATATCTGGTTTGCGCACAACTCGACGTAGTTTTCAGACGGTGCGCATCGCGTGAAACGGTGTGAAAAGATGCTAACAGCTAGTATTGCGCTACTGTTGCTTTTGCCAGCGATTGGTTCGGTATATTTTTGAGCCTTTAATCCACATACACCCAACTTTGCACAAACTTCGCACGCACAGTCAAGAAGTGTTGCGTCTGGGGGTATGCTTCTGGTGGTGGTAACGATTGTTGAGATCGTTTTCCGCTAAATCGCGCAAACAATTGTCATAATAGTGACACTTCATTTGGAAACAACGAATGGCAGTTCGTTTCTGCAAATCTCCTTTGACAGCCTCATTTGTGCTCGTGAATTAATAGCCGTTTGTCCGTCATATTTTTCTGAACACGTCTGCTCAAAGACTGGGTCAACCTTCACTGTCGTGTCAGCCCCCGAAATACCGTTGCGGAAAATGCAGAAAGCAGTGATTACATTTGCAGATGAAAATGTGTAAAGTAACTAGGATAAATCGAGATCCAGGTAGACCCGTCATCAGCTTACAGATTCACATGTCCCGAATAAAATCTGACAAAAGATGACGCCCTAGATTCCTTTTGCATTCAACACCAAGGCGCCTACACCTTATAAACAAACAACCGAACTGTAAAGTGAAAGTACGGCGTCATCGTCAGAACAGCCTCCTTACGGACCTCACTGCTCCATATCATTACCACTTCACATACAACCCGGCCGAACAACGATGACAATTACACCACTGAGCACGGTTAGCCCAAATCTCACGCATTCTTAGTACATTGCCTAACCATCTAAGTCTGTGTGACTGCGAGCAGTGAACAAGGGAGCCCGCTTGACAATCACTATTAAATACCCGGTTACTATCCTCTTCGTTGCTTACTTGTTGCTGCCACCCGGTACGAACGAATGAACGCAAACATCGGCGGTCAAATACCTGAAGACGGTTCGCGCCTTCTATCCTGAGCGGCCAAGTTCCGCTACCGCAAGGTAACACGGCCCTCGCTATCACCTGATATACGCGACCTCTAAGCATCGGAGAGATACCCCCCACCATCGTTATAGTTGCGCCACATTAGTGAACAGCATCTTAGCCTTGAAATATGCACTCGATTCATCGCCTAGAAATCCACCGCCGCTGGTAAAGCTTCCTAGGTAAACAGACCGATCAACAACCACCACGACTTCACCTAACAAGACTAAGCAGTTGGTTTACTTAAACCGGGTATTCACGGAAACACTACCAAGGTTTAGTGCTCGTCGCACTAAGTCGCTTTCTCTCCAGGTACGAAAGTATCAGACGCGAAAAACAAAAGGCCGTTGAGGACAGACCAAATCTTTATTCGACCAAATGTACAAGTGGTCTCTAATAGCGCTATAAACAGCACCGACACACGAATTAGCTAGAGCAGCTAGAAACCGGTCGTCGACGGGCGAGTTAGCCGGAAGAGTGTGACACGTCTTTTCGGGTTTGCGTCGCCATCACATCACACGCAGACAAACAATCGGACAGCATACATCATGGGAGCTTTCTTAATAGACTAGGAACTGTTTTACACGTCATACCGCAGGCAGGCCAGTGAAATCTCCAGGTCGCTACATAGGACAGTAATGCACCAGCGGTTCGTGTCGAACAGTGTTCCTATGCAACTGCGAAGAACGCCCAGACAAGGGAGGTAAGGGACATAATTAGCGAAAACAGCCGTCTAATCTCAAGCACTCAACGTCAAGCTGTTTAGACCTCAAAAACACGACCAATTTATAACTGCAAGTACGGTCTTATCAGCAACAGAGGAGCAATATATTCGAAAAGGAGTCTCAAGAGCATGGATCTGATTAAACCTGTTGGAGGAACTAGCAACAACATGGGTACAGACACTCGGCCATGGTCTTAGTGATTGCGACGTACACAATCGGGAATGCGATACTCAACCACTTATTTAAATGACAGGGGATGAAAACACTGCGACCGTTGTAGTGTTGGAGAAAGTGAACGATTAAATCCAGTGGAACTCGACTGCACCGTTTTCAGCATTAAGCTTTACCCACCGGCACTACTTTCATTAACTAGCAGGACACAAATGGAACGCGCGCGAAGCAAAGAGCAAGTTTTAAAGTCACAAAAATCAGGTCCGTAAAACGATATGTATATGTACAACGTGCGCGGCTTGTCGACAACGGGACTAGCAGTGCACTACGGATGTGAACACAATTCAGCCATGCAAAATGTTTTCGTGGTTATGTAGTTTCACATACTTCGTGATGGACGCTCGGAAATAGACAAATTCCCTGAACTACTCAGAACAGATTGGTTCCCATCAAAGCCTAAGAGCCAGAGAACAATAAAGGAACCCTGTACAAGAGAAGAAAAAAAGGACAAGAAGCCTAACAGTTAAAAATTACTACATCTGCACTCAACATGAAGATGCCTACAACCAACAAACAAGCAACCGACCAAACGCGGAAACAAGGCGTTATCAGCGAGCCAGCTTCCTTACGGACCTCACTGCCCCACATCACTACACACACGACATACCTACCGCATTGGTCTGCGCATGCCTGATCGCTTGACAACGAATTCAACATTACAGCTCTCTCAGCAGTCCCTGTCAAATTGACTCACCGACTGGTACGATCACAAAATGAGCTGTTCACTTGTCCTATCCATCATCACAGACAACGATACATCAGTGTGAATCACTGATGCCTAACCGCCACACTATGATGAGAAAAAACTAGACGATATATAGGAAGAGAGGAGGAAAAAGAAAGGGGCGGGAAGAGACCCAACTACTAAAAATACCCACGACGACGACAATCAGGTCACTGAGCACGGTTAGCCCAAATCTCACGCAACGTCTCCAGTCACCGATTGAGAGTCGCAAGGGCTCCAGGTCGTGAGACGAACGCGATCTACAGTGGCCACTCCTTGGTGAACTATTTCACTTCTCCACGCCAGGTCATCATTTGACCGCCTCACACCTTACGCCAATCAGCCGCAGCGTTGGTAGAGTGCTCACTGTGGCAGACGACTACGAGGCATTCTTAGTACACTACCTGACCATCTAAGTCTGTGTAAACCTATGAAACTAAGGAATTCGCTTGACGATTACTGTCATGTTCTCGCTCCGTCCTCGGTTCCACCAGACAGTAACGCAGCCATCGATGCTCAAACATCTTATGGCACACCACGTAGTTGTTCGCCCACGCTACTTACTTTTCTTTAGAAATATAGGCATACGGCGTCCACCAGGACGCTGTGCGACAATGTAGGACGGAAAAACCATCGAACGATAAAGGGTTGGACTGTGGGTAAGGTGAAATGTTTCAAACAGTAACTGGGAGGAAATCACACGTCACATGAGCCACGAGAGAACAGCGCCGCAGATATTGTGGTGGATTGCCAGGTCGGGGGTGCGAGTTTTCGAACGCTCGGCCGAATACCTCAACGTGGGGGGAGGTACGTTCAAAAACCTGCCGCGATCGGATCAAGGACAACGTGCGCGACCGGATGAGTCGTCGCTCGACTAGATTGGACCAACGGGCGAGGCAGGGCAGGCGAAATACGACAGACGGCCAGATCGGAGGCTTGGTTTTTCCAACATTCAGAGGAACATCTCGACACGATGTTGGAATACGGTCAAGGCCAACACTGGGTGGATGGCGGACAGCACGAGCAGCCGGACGAGCCATCGCGCAACGGAATCGGACAAACGGACGAGGAATGGCAAGCGAAAAACCCTCCGATAGAAGGCACCGGTCACGCACGTAAACCGGTTAGAAGTGCACACGACGTGTGAACGGAAACCGGGGGGTGCTGCGGGTTGGAATTGCGACTTATAAACGAGAGAGCGCGCGTTGCATGTGACTAGCGGTTTGGACAATAAAGATTGTGCTTTATTGGACGCCTTCTCGCTACACTGGTGCCGTGCCCTGAACACAACGCAATGAAGTTACCTTGGCCAAATCAGTTTGCGGACGGAGATGTGGAAGACTGGCTGTCAGAATTTGAGGCGATTGCGGCGTGCAATGGGTTGAAAAGTGAACCACAACTTTTGACAGCATTGGGAACGCTGCTCACTGGACGCGCGAAAGCTGTCTATACCTTGAGCAAACAGACAAAGGCCGCAACAACATATCAAGAAACACGGGCCGCACTGATTCACGAGTTTACAAAGGAAAGAGACCGACAACGAGCAATGGATCAGTTTTACGGCTCCAGATTTTGCGACACTCAGGACCCCATGGTTCACTATCAATATTTATCACGACAGTTGACGCTGGCCTTACCGGAGGCAGACGAGAAAACGAAAGACAGATTGGTGAGGGAGCGGTTTATCCAGAGTTTGCCGCCGGATTTGCAGGATAACATTCGAATGGCCGAGTCGTGTGGGATCACGGACACCGAACGGCTTGTCGAAATTGCACAACGCCAACCCATGCGGACACAAGTTGGACGGCTGGAAGTCACGGGGCTCGAACAGAAGTTGGAGCAGCTGGAGAAGTCACTGGAAGGGTTGAAGATGAATACGGAACCAAGAAGAGGACAAGTCAGACGAGCACGTGAACAACCTCGCCCGTTGGTCCAATCTAGTCGAGCGATGACTCATCCGGTCGCGCACGTTGTCCTTGATCCGATCGCGGCAGGTTTTTGAACGTACCTCCCCCCCACGTTGAGGTATTCGGCCGAGCGTTCGAAAACTCGCACCCCGGACCTGGCAATCCACCACAATATGACGCAAGAATTCTGCTGACTCCAGGACTCACGGACGTCGACTAGAGTACTAACCCAGTAGTCCACGGTCTACAGAGGTGCAAACTTTTGAATAGCTTGCTTAAAGACCGTAAGGATTATTTTTTATGACGAACCGACGGAACGAATAGGCACTTTTATCAGGCTATAGTCAGACACCATTCTTCTTCCCCTGCGTTTGCGCGTACTACTAATACGTTAATGGAGCTATATACGAACAGGATGTCCAAGAATGCATGTCAGCTTAAACGATGGATTGACCATTTTGAGCAACGTAATGACTGGACTGAAGCAGTCCAAAAGCACTCTACATTCTGTACTGTCGTAGGAAATGAACACACAGTTTCCCAACGGAGATAATCGACGCCTAACAAGGTATCAGCAAGTGATAGGACCAAAATGGAACGTAATATCCGTTCGCAAGGAATCCGAATAAGCCACTTCTTACTGGGATGCGATACGTCCGACTTTTGACAATATACTCGTACTTAGTAAGTTGCTGTCCTGTAGACCACTGTAAGGTCCAACGGCAGCTCGAACCACAGCAGTCACAGGTGAGGCAGAAGGACGTGATTACAAACTTTTTCACGGCAACATGTTCAGACATCAAGCGCGATACGGCCACGTTAGTCATTCAAATCGGAAGCCACCAGTTAAGCCTGCTTCAGAATGCCATACATACCGCAATACTCTTATGGGGTCTTAGCAACCGTTCACTGGAGCACACGCCGATATGGTGCATACCCTTGCTGGTTTGTGTTAATAGACAGCCAACTTATCAAGCACATAGACAACTATTCACTATCTACCTCTCTATCCTAATTGTGTCCACTATCGCACAGCTGACTCAAGCAACGTCCGAATGTTACGAGCGACCACCACCAACTAGGATGGCAACAGATCAGTCGTTCTCGGTGACGCCTAACTGCTGCAACGATTAAGGAAAATGCAAGCTACAGCCAAGCAACTGTGTAAAATCAAAACATCCAAGATTAGGGTACTTACAATCTACAAACAAACGGCCGAGCTGAAACTGAGAGTAAATAAGCAATACTGCACCATAACCATTGTCGGTGGTGACGCAGGGTGAAATGACAAACCAGCGTCGACCCGAACACTTCCGGAAAGCAGTTTAGACGAGTACTGAACGGTCTTTGTATTCGTGGGAATGGAAACCTACCCAGCACACTAATCAAGATGAATGCAATAGAAGCTGTCAGAAACTTCCATCCCGAATGCCCAGCCATGCGAAATGAAGAACAAAAGAGGAATCCGCTTATTTTACCAGCACATGCGGAGATTGCGCACCAACTCACTTCACCTTCAGCAAAACACCTCACACAACCAGGGAATATCAGTACAAAGTGGCTTTGTTAGCCGGCAACCAAATGGACTGTAGCGACCACTGAGCCCCCAAAGGGTCCAAATATTTACTTCTTGTGTCAATCCTCCACCAATTTTGTTAAACCTACCATCTCAGGCAGGTATCCTACCCACGCGGACCACCATTCAAGTCAAGGCGAGCTAACAACATGGGACCGAATCCAGGCACACTAACCAATATCTAGTGGATTAAAAGGTGAATGCTAGAATTTCTATTAGAACGAGCAAGCCATGCAAGGCACAAGGGTATGTAACTAAGGGAAATACGTTAAACAGTATTAAAAATTTCAAGCATCCAAGCATTTCATTGGTTTAGTAAACCAAACATGCATAATCATCCGCAGACTTTACAAAGCTACCAGCTATTGTCGTCATCAAGTCGCACTAGTTACATACTGTGTATTACATCTCAATGTCCATCTATTGCGGTTGGCCCTTCCTGCTAAGTCATTTGTTGTGGCACACTTTTCAACCACCCAAAATACAAACCCGGAAGTGCAGGGGAGCTACGAAGCAAAACTAAGTAGATCATACCGGTATTATTAACAACTACAACCTGTTCGACCAGAGACTGCGACAGCGAGTGAAATCGTCGTTTAAGGTAACAAACACGCACACGCGGTTGCTGACCAGCCTCTAAAGCCCCTTACGTCAAAAAGAGTCCACATACACATACAGTCAGAGAAGACAGCCTGAAGGGCTCGACCAAGGCAGAAAGACGAGTTGCAGATCGCAAGCGAGAGCTGAAGTATTTACCGCCGGCAAAACTAATCAGTGTGTACACTGAACAAATCAACATCCTGACTAATCTGCGGGGAAGAATTATGCGTCAAGCAACCCTAACAAGACATGATACGACAACATCAACCGGAAGATTTATTGACATGATCACTCTTCATCACTGGCATTTTCAGCGTCACCAGCCTCTGCTTTCCGCATTTTCCTCCGTTTTACGCGGCCTAAGAAAATGTAGAAGAGAACTAACATCTTACCTGGTCCACCTTTTCCGAGCGGAGAGCTCAGGGTGAAATCAATAAGTTTCCCAGAATCCAATCGAACCATAAAGCCCGGGCAGTTCACCATTTGAGTACGCACGCGAATGTGTCTTTGTCGGATGAGCACACGAGCATGATGAATACTCATTGCCAAACCCAACTTGAAGACTTGTGTCTGTAGTCGACGTTCTAAAAAATCCTCGATTTTCAGTCCTAGCACGAAGTCCAACTTCATCTTATCTTCTGGCAAAACCCCTACACGCACAAGTCGCCGCAGTAGGGCAGAACCTGAATACGGTTTTGCGTACGTAATGAGCAACTAACCACCAAAAAGTCGTCGTGGGTCCTTTTCATCCAACGTAAGTAACTCGCGCGCCGATTTGCGAATTTTAGCCAAAACGTATTTGACACGCCATACTTCACGTTTATTTCGCAAACCATATTCACCGATCAATTTCAATTCTTGATCTAAGCGCTCCTTTTCAAAAGGTCTCCGTGGAGTGGCGTAGGTTTTCCCAAAGACCTTGGGAACCCTACTCATGTTCGACAAGGGTTGACCAGATACAGAAAACCAATCACGCCCGGGAAGCGAAAGCAAGTCGACTGGCCGCGCTCACGGTAAGCACTAAAACAACAGCGATTTCAGCGATTTGTATACGGGTTCGAGGCTGAGGGCCCAATCTACCCGGATCCAGCCAGTTTGTTCGTTTCGAT